>CM076681.1:27908491-28105991 GCA_038501925.1 Xenopus petersii | reverse complement strand
TTTTTGTTATGACCAAATAACTACATTTTTGTCTCATCAGTCCAAAACACTTTGTTCCAAAATGACTATGGCTTGTCTACATGAGCTTTTGCATACAACAAGCGACTCTGTTAGTGTGTGAGTACACAAAGGGCTTCTTTCTCATCACCCTGCCATACAGATGTTCTATGTGCAAATTGAGCTGAATTGTAGGACGATGAACAGATACACGTCAAGGGTTAACAAGCTAATCCAACCAATTTGGTGTTACCAGTAATCAGTATTAAGCAGTTACATGCATTCAAATTAGCAAAATTACAAGGGTAACAAATTTTTGCACAGCCAGTTTGTCACATTTGATTCACTTCCATACAACTGAATACAGCTTCACTAAAAATCTTTGTTCAGAAAACACCCCAGTACTTAGATGTTCCTGGGAAATAAAAGACATATCACTGTTATCTTTTTTGTTGAAAGTGGAGTAAATTATTATGCAGGCTGAGAAGGGTTCCCAAACTTTTTCATATGATTGGACTGGTATTTATAAAGTGCTAATAATAGAGCATCAAGCACATCAGTAGTTGCATGTTAAGTACTGTGCTATTGTTCCTGGAGGTGGAATGAGAGTGAGAAGAAGTTGCTGCCCAGAAGGTGTGGCCAAGAGATCCCACAGGTATCTGAAATGTAGCGGAGAGTTCCACGCAACCTGTGACCTGTATAAGGAACAGGAAGGCTTTAAATATTTATCTATGGGTGGGTTTAATGCCTGGAGAGAAAGACAGCAGGAGCTTAGTTAGTTGTATTGGCTGGCATGGAAGTTATAGTCCGGAACGAAAAATACCAGTAAGTATAATGTATTGTAATTTTCCTTTGTAATTCAATCTATTCAATTCTAATCTATGCCAGATTTTCCCACCACCCCCACCTACACAGACCATGTTCATCACACTATGCCTCAACCTTGACACCCAGACTCCCAAATCATTAATTTCCAAGTGCAAAATTTGTTCAAATCACACTGAATGAAACAGCAACACAGGATATTGCACAGTACACTGCAACTCTTTTAAAAAGGTTCCAATATTTTGTTCCAAATAGATCATTTTCATCACAGGGAAATGTGCAGTATTTGAAACAATGACAACTGGGCACAAGGGCAGTTTTTCACAAAATATTTGCTGCCTCCTGTGCACACATAAAATAAAAACTGTCCTGCTTTCCCTGCTGCACATTTGGCTAACTGCACAAACAAGGCAAATGATGTTTCTGAATCACCGTAAGATAAATCTTGGAGCTTTCTGCCAACACACAGAGATTGTGCAGAGAGAACAAGGTCATTTTACTCAGAGGAGAGAAGCTAAAATACACCCCGGCACCACAGAGCCAAAGGCAATAAAGTGTAACAACCTTTTGTTTTCAAATACTGGAAGATTAAGTCGTTATTTGTTCATTTTATAGATTTTTTTTCATAGTAAAAAAAATAATGTTATTGATTTGAACATCCAGTTGCAAAAGTCACCACTGCAGGTAAGAACAAAAAATGTTTTAAAGATCTTATTTTCCACACACTGTAGATGACTTCATGTAATATATTAATCAAAATGAATAAATCCTCAGAGAGCCCAAAAATGTATGATTTAATTTTTTGAGGTTTTTAATTCCAAATACAAAAACAGTGAAAAATGCTATACAAATATCAATTTAATAAATACAATTAATTAAAAAAAAATTTTGTTGTTGCAACTAATTATATCTATCTTACGCACTGCCGTACATGGCTTTGTAAGCTTTTATAATTTTAAATAGTAGTGTGCGCTGCCGACATATATACAACCACTGCAGGTAAGGTCTGCATTTTTTTTGCAAAAATGCTAAACAAAATGGGGTAGCAATCATTTATTTTGTTGTGTACACTGAAGTACCAATTATAGGACCAATTATACAAAGTGTATTACAAATCTCCTGGAAGAAACATTACAACAACAAGAGCTAACTCTGTGCATGTGAGTGTACTTCTGAGGATAAACGTCACGTAAAATGTCTGGATGTTGGGTCCTACATATAAGGAAGCCTTACCCTGGTGGCCTAGTGGGCAGCGGGTTCCACCGCCACGTTCTCGGAGTGGACGCCCACTGCGCTGCTTCCTTCTCCTGTGCCGGCTTCCTCTAAGGCATGCGCCGCGCAGATTTTCATCATTTAAAGGCGCAGTCATGCTGGCGTGATGACCCCAGCACGCATTTGGCCTTTAAATGACGAACGTTCGTGCGGTGCGTGCCTTAGAGGAAGCCGGCACAGGAGAAGGAAGCAGCGCAGCAGGCGTCCACTCTGAGAACGCGGCGGTGGACCCCGCTGCCCACTAGGCCACCAGGGTAAGGCTTCCTTACATTATGTCACGTTCGGCACCCTAAATCCAGAACCCAAGCTAAGCTCCCTGGTCTCGGCTCTCACTTCTGCCTTTAACCCCCCCCCCTTTGTCGTCCAGAACCGTAAGCTTTGCTCTTCTCTCTGTTAAGACCTGGCGGCATCCAATTAGACGAGGGCTCCTCCCGATGTGAAAGGCCGCGGTTAAAGGCAGAAGTGAGAGCCGAGACCAGGGAGCTTAGCTTGGGTTCTGGATATAGGGTGCCAAACATGACACTTCACCTATAGACAGGGACTATAGGGTAGGAGTTCTCTGCACAGTCATAGAATTCAGCAGCTGCAAGTGGAACAGATGGGCGGTGCTAGTAGGGTTTGGGGGGGTTTCAATAAATCAGCCTGAAGTTTTTTTAAGTACATTTCTTCTGTAATAAATCCACTTGCAGATACTTGTTTTTACACAATATGTCTCCTATTCTACAATTCTACTTTAATTTCTACCAAACTTTCAGGGACACAACAGGGTTATTTGGGAATAAAGGATATCACAGTCCAAAACCATTTTTTTTTTTTTACATAACTGTTTTATTGTTTTCAGAAATAAAATACATACATGTCAGAGGTGACATATCAAGAACCGTGCATTATCTATTTGTTCGCGTTCGTATTGTAAGTGTTTATACTCGATTTGTGGTGGTAGTCACTTGTCGCATTACCACTTTTTGAGTCAGAGTTGCACGGTATCATACATTTGGCATGAGAGTAGCAATTTACAAACAAAGAAATATGAGAGTGGAGGGGGGCAGAAAGAGAGAGAAAAAAAGAAAAAAAGGGGGGGGGGTGGAGTTATGCCAGAACCATTTTTAATATACTCATATGGGCTTGATTTTACAACCAGGTACAAAAAACCAAAGCCTTATGTTTTTGCCCACAAGGCACCTTGCTCTTACTGTTTTGGGCCTGCCAGTATCAGTAACCTGCTTTGTGTGGACCACTATGTGTCTTGGCTAACCCTTACCAGCTCTAGTGTTTGAGGTACTGTACCTGGAGTGCCAGCAAGATTGCAATTTGCACACGCTGCAGAGCATACTTTAGGGTACAACTACACGGACGATTTCTCCACGATTGTGCCGCATCCGACGCTCGGTGACAAAACGCAGGAGTGATATCAGATGCGACGGAAAACAAGGTAAGCAACAGCAGCGTCTGATGGTTTCCCAGTGTTCGTCCGGAGCGACACAACTGCCGAATGCAGACGCAGCATGCGACACCATCCAACATTTGTATTTCTTAAGGTGGCCATACACGGGCCGATAAAAGCTGCCAACAGACCGTGTCGGCAGCTTATTGGCCCGTGTATGGGGCCCCCCGACGGGCTTCACCGATCGAGATCTGGCCGAAAGTCGGCCAGATCTCGATCGGATGGGATAGAAAATCCCGTCGGATCGCGGCCGCATCTATTCGTTGATGCGGTCCCGCGATCCGACCGCCCGTTAAGGCCTCGTTAGGATCTGATCGTTGGGCCCTAGGGCCCAAGATCGGATCGGCCCGATATTGCCCACCTCAAGGTGGGCATATCGGAGGGAGATCCGCTCGTTTGGCGACATTGCCAAACGAGCGGATCTCTCAGTGTATGGCTACCTTTACCTTGTTTTCTGTCGCATCCAACTTGATGCCTGCACAATCGCAGGGAAATCGTCCGTATAGTTGTACCTTTAAACATAAGTAAATGGTTCCTATTTAGCACCAGATCATTTCAGGCAACACATAATGATTTCAAGGAAGCTATGCTCTGTTTAAACTCTCCTTCTCCCTAACTCTCCTCCTCACTTAGATATAACTTTTCTATAGAGCTGGGACAAAAATAACCCATATATTTGTTACTCACACCATATCCCATTATGCATATATTATGGAATTAGATACCTATGCTTCTTGACCTTTAGACAAATCCCTGCTGTGAATTGCAATATCCATATTATATACGCTTATCATTTCCACATACACCACTAATTGTATGTTATAGCTGGTTTCCTAACTGCTTCTTAGATTGTTTAATTGCTGGTGTAATTGTTCTTTATATCTTCTTTAATTGCCACTTCAATTTCATTAACTAGTTGCTCTTTCCGCAGCTCACTACAGCTTCTTAACTAATTATTCACTTACCTAACGCAAAGGGGGGTTATATTCAGTTTGGATTTATGAAAACAATAGAAAGCAGGTGATAGCGCTTTCCTATTGTGCTTCGGAGCTGTACTTCTTCTCCAATGTTGTTTCTCTGCAGGATTATCATAGACTGCAAAGTGGAGCACTGTAGGGATGTCTCTATGTATGGGGATGTTTAATTAGATAGGAGAAACCCCATCAAAATACTAACACTTAAGCATATTAAAATTTCTATATTTTGCATTTGAAAAACAAGGGAAAAATCCGAGTATAGAACTTTGCCATGCATTTTTAACAGAAAATAAAAATTAAAAAATTAAAAAACAACATTATTAGGACTTCATCATGCATTTTTTTTCTTCAGCAAAAATACACCAGTTGATTCAAATGCATTTGCCATTAAATAAAAATACAAAGAAAAAAACATGAATTTACTCCAAAGCATTTGCATACTTTTTGGCAAACTGTCACCATTTTGCGAATTTCTAGTCCTCAGCTTTCAGCTCACACATACCAACAAACATTGTTTTGCAGTGTAGAGCATAGCTGTCAGGCCCTGAACAGAAGTACCAGAGTGCTAAGGCATGCAAACTCCTAGGCCTACATGCCTCCCACCCCTCATGAATACAGCAAGCAGCACTGTATTCATCTTGCACACAAAGTTCTCCATGTGCAAAGACGTGAGCCAATTCTATGTGTATTTCTCAAGTTATGTCTTAATGAATGGAAGGAATTAATCCCCAGGGTGGCGGCAATTTGTTTCCTTTTCTGTACCGGTGCTATTCTTTGCTGAAATATGCATGAGCCTGGGGTGTTATTGAAGTGAGTGCCGCCGGTTTCTGTGATCCTTTGCGTCTGCTCTAGGATGTATGCACAAGCAAAAAATTTCACATGTGCAACGTCCAGAGCTGCAGCAAGAATAGCAGGGACTGGAAGCAAGATGGTATCCCTATAATAGTTCCCAAGGCTAGTGCAGATTTCAGCAAAGATGCACACCAGCCTGGGTCTGAGGTTAGCAATTATAATTACTGGATAGTTCCTAACAAATTGATACCACCCAGTAATAAAGCCTTTCCTTGTCATTTAAGATCTATTAGCTTGGGCTTCCTATCTGTGTCACATTTTTTATGTTCCACCTTGTGTCAAATTGTTTCTTCTTTGCCAGAAAAAAACTAAACAACTAAATGATGTCAAATTGCAAAACCTCTAACCACACTGTATAATTTTTCTGTGCTTTCTTGTATATGAGATTTATGGATATGCAATAATTTAAGATACCCATGCGTAGGCAGATTGTGGTGCCTATTTGGCATTTAACTAAACTGACAGTACATAAGCCAGTGTATGGGGCCAAGGAAGCCAAGCAGTGGGCTCAGAGTTGCCTGGTGTGATCCAGTAATAGTCAAAAAAATATTCAATCAGCCATATTTGGTCCAATCCAGGTAGCAAGCCAAGATTTGCCCCTTGGATGATCCATCTGCTCCTACACTCCTGATAAGCTTGCTTCTGCCCGCCCACCCACCACCATTTGTTACACATGCACACTCTTCTGCTTTTGGGACAGTGCAGGAGATTTAAATCTTCTGCGTATCCCATTCTACAATAATTGTAAATGTAGAACCAGCTGGAAGACCCCTTCATTTTTGCCGCACTAGGCCTGGACCTTTGTGACCTTTCCAGAAATCCAGGGCCTGACAGGTAAGCTATTCAACAAAAGATATCCATGCAAAAAAAGATAGCCAGCAAACACATGCATTTTGCACTCCCCACTATTATGCAGCCTGTTCTATTACAAGCTGCTTTTTAAATAGAAATATTTTTCAGTATGTGTGTGTACCAGACATCAGATCTCAGCCCATTTTCCTGCAGTTAATTTTGCTTCTTGTTATTCCTGCCACAGAGCTGTGACTCCACTTGTGTGAAAAGGATTGTCTGTAAATCCCTCACTAGGCTTCGGCACATTCAGGGATCATCTCCCGTGCCTCTAATCCGCATTAGACAAGGTTTTAAACCATGCTCTCTCTCAGCCCAGCCGGCCCCACTTTGAAGAACAAATATGAGCCTTCAGCATCAGCACTCTGGATAATAGGATCCTGCAGGTTGTCATCACTGTCTACAATACTTTATATTCTCGGTTTGATTACTCTGATCTCACAGATTTGTTGCCTCACTGATGGCGCTGGGTTTCTCCTGATACACCACAATCACTTTTTCCAAACAATCCTTAGGCTTTTGAAAGTGTTTACTTTAATTATAGTTTTGCTATAAATAGAGAGATCTCTATTACTGAGAAGTGTTTGTTTGTCTTGTTTCCTTTTTAAAGGGAAGAAAGCTATATAACACATATCCTACCTTAGAGCAATGACACACAGCCCACATTTTCCACCAGTGTGGCAAACAAGCAACATCACTACAGCTTCGCATTCACTTAAATGGCATAATGATGGTAGCACTGGGACCTGGCGCCTTTCAGCCTGAGAATGTTCTAAAAATAAGCAGCAGCGTTAGTACTCGGCATTTCCCATTAGGCATTTTTTAACCATCTGCCTTAGATGATAAACAGCCATTTAGTAACTGTCCTGGTTGTAATGGAACAATTGCTAAGGGGGCAGCAGTAGGGTGGTCTAACCATGGCCACCATCAGTGGGGCTCAGGTGGCTCAGTTGTCCTGGGCCAAAGCCACAGAAGGGAGCCAAAGCCACCAAAAGGAGCAAAAGCCGCCAGCTGTAGGTTAGCCAGAATGTTGAGTCTGAGACTGGAAGTCTGATAATGGGATACTTTCTAAAGAATAAATATGGAGATTTCTGTTCATATCCTCTATAATACCTTGTATCTTTGTTTACTCTAATAATCATGCTAAAAGCAAAAAGACTGCAGTCTCAGCAAAAGCATCGGGCAGCAATATGCCATTATATCAGACAGCATGAAGCAGGACACATCATGTTGATCTAGACAGAAGGAACAGATGGATTTGGAAGGCACGGTGCCTGAGGCATAAAGATTGGAAAAAGGTGCTGAGCCTTAAATTCTACATCACATGATCAACTGGATTTTATGAAAAGCAAAGAGTATACAGACTGGGAACCCTCAAAATGAATAGGCAATGCATAAGTGCAAAATGGGCAGTGAACTCTGCTCTTTCAGGTATTAAAATGATTGGGACTACCACTGCCAAACATACAACAATGACTAGTTATTTGTGACCATTCTATACAGAGAGTATTCCAAGACCACCTACAATGGTATATATAAAACCTTTACAAAATATACAATAACATTATGCCAATCATTTAATAATGGTTACCACCAAATCATTGGCTTTATGAGGACTGATGCAAGGTTATAGACTGACTTATCTTAGGATGCTAGTCAGCATTAGTTATTTGTATTTGATAATTAAGGAATGCTTGTTTATTCTTCATCAATCAGTAATGGGTTCCCACTACAAAGGTATCCTTATACCTAGTTATGAATAATCTTGTAAACCCTGCAAGAGGGAATCTAGTGCAACCATCCAACTTAGATCTTTTGTGCACCCCACAAGCTCTTTTAAGCTTAGCTACATGAATATAATACAAACAGTAAGAGGCAGAGATGTGAAGGATACAATCACAAAGACTAAATGATCAAGAAGTTTCTTACTGGTCAGAGAGCAGGTGAGAGATGATACCTTCAACCAGAACGTAGCTGCTTCTAGCCTGGGTAGTTATATATTGTTCTTAGATGAGCATTTGCTTTTTCTCCCATTTTCTTCATAGTTTAGTGGGTTTACAATTCATAATTCAAAACAGGGAGATTATCTAAGATCTACTCAGTGTGACATACATGACCCAAATGTAGCCCATATCTTGCTTGCCTAACTAACTGATAATGAAGATTTCACAACATTGTTAAAATATTAATGGCCACAGCTTTATTAGATTACAAGCACCATCAATCATACAATGTAGTAAGAAATATACATATATATAACAATATTCTTCCATAAAATAAATGCCCAAGTCCATTAGCCACACACCTCCTGACTCAGGGGAATATGCTCTCTGGGAAAAACTTAAAAGCTAACTGATAAAGAGCAACCATTTATTGTGCTCACCAGCATTTTCTAGCGCTAACAGTCAGTTCAACCATGGTCACTCATCATAGGGGTTAAACTACAATAATATACACATCCCCCTAGCAGTAATTATCCATAAACTACAGGGCCATGTGTTCTAGCCACAAACCTCATGGCTCACCCCCTCCAGTAAAAACTTGACCTATTCTTCATAAAGCCATGCTGATTGCTGCTCATAATGCCATCTACTAGGACAAAATTTTGAATGTGATCCCTTAGCAAGCCTTCAAATAATTTGCCCACCGCAGATGTCAAACTTACAGGCCTATAATTGCCAGGCTAAATCAGCTTTTCTCCAATCCATAGGTACCATACCAGCTAAAAGCGATTTTGAGAAAATCAGAAAAAGGAGCTGGTCTAAAACTGAACTAAGCTCTCTTGGAACCCAGGGGTGTATGTCAAAAGGCCCTGGAGCCTTGTTTACTAGGACAAAATTTTGAATGTGATCCCTTAGCAAGCCTTCAAATAATTTGCCCACCACAGATGCCAAACTTACTGGCCTATAATTGCCAGGCTAAAATCAGCTTTTCTCCAATCCATAGGTACCATACCAGATGAAAGCGTATCTGAGAAAATTAGAAATAGGGGCTGGTCTAAAACTGAACTAAGCTCTCTTAGAACCCGGGGGTGTATGCCAAACAGCCCTAGAGCCTTGTTTACATACATTTTCATTAAAGCTTTATGAATGATATCCTGAGTCAGCCATTGACTAGATTGAGCTGAGCCATCAGTGCAGCTATAAAGTGAGCCCTCTGAACTCAGACTCCTCTATTGTATACACTAAAGAAAAAACTGCTTTAGCACATTTGCATTTTTTGTATCTGTTACAACCATACTGGTACCATTATTTAGGAGCAACACTCTCAACTCGCATCTTTTTACCTTTTTCTTCTTTAACCATTCTCTTTAATTTTCTCTGGTATAGTTCAGAATTCATTGTTCCATCCATGATGGCAAGCCGTCTAGAGCCAGATGCAGCAAAACAGGCCCAAACCAGAACACTCCCCTCACTTTCACAAATGGGATACAGTTCTTATGCTGGAATGCAGTGTTTTTCTTTCTCCAAATGTAACGCTCCTCATTTAAGCCAAAAAGTTACATTTTGGCTTTATCGGTCCACAAAACATTCTTCCAGTATCTTTCTGGTTTGTCCACATGATCTTTAGCAAATTGTAGACAATCAGCAATATTTTTGGGAGAGAGCATTGGTTTTCTCCTTGCTACCCTGCCATACACACCATTGCTGATTGTGGCCTTATGAACATCAACATTCACCAATGTGAGGCAGGCCTTCAGTTGCTTAGAAGTTACCCTTTGTAACCTCTTGGACTATTAGATGTCTTGCAGTTGGAGTTATCTTTGATGGACAACCACTTCTAGGTAGAGTAACAATGGTCTTGAATTTCCTGCAGTTGTATACAATTGGTCTGACTGTTAACTGGTGGAGTCCAAACTCTTTAGAGATAGTCTTGTAACCTTTTCTAGTTTTATGGGCATTAACAACTCTTTTCGGAGGTCCTCAGACATCTCCTTTGTTCGAGCCATGATACACATCAACAAATGTGTTATATTTGTGATCAGGCTTTGCTGGATCCCTGTTCTTTAAATAAAACAGGTTCTCTTGCTTATGTCATCCCATTGATTGAAAACACTAGCCACTGATTTTACCTTCAAATGTAAAGATATAGCCGTGATTAGGACCAATTAACTAAATGGGTAAAAGGGGTCATCTGTCTAGGGCCCATTGTGCCACTGATCCTTTAATCTTACCTCAGACCCCTACGCCCCATGCTGCTGACTTTTCTGTCTGGAAAATCCAATAAGGCTGTGAGTACATCATATGCAAAGAGCAACACACAGTATGACAGTTTCACATCATGCTAACAATGAAACACCTTGTCAAATTAGTGATGACGTTTGTTATTTTCCACAAACTTGTCAATAAATGATATAAATGATATATATATATTAGATATAAATTATATATCTAATAAACATTTTAATTCTTAGTTTGGTCACTACTTGACACTGTGTAATAATATATAATGAATTGTCACGGCCGGCACCCGATACCAGAACAAATGCCAAGCACCCTGGTCTCGGCTCGGCTTCACCAGTAGTGTGACCACCGTTGGGCTTCGGGAGGAGCCCTCAGCTTACTTGGGTGCCACCTGGACTTTATGAGGGGTGCAAGGCGAGATGTTCTGCCTGGCGAAGGGGCACGACTGTTAGCAAAGACTTTTGGGCCGAAGGATTAGGCAGAAGGATGGTCAGACAGGCTGGGTCGAGGTAGGTGGATATCATAATCGTCAGGCAGGCAAGGGTCAAACCAGGTTGTCAATCAAGGAGTTAAGCAGGAGAGTTGTCATAGGCAGGCTAAGGTCAGGATACAGGAGTTCAGAGTAGTCAGGATACTGGCAGGGTCAAACACAGGTTATCAGACAGACAAGATTCAGATCAGATGCACTAGGCTCAGGAAACCACAAGAAACAAGTTCTATCACGGGCACTGGCTGGGAGACAGAATGGGCCTTATATAGGTTCAAATTTCGAGCCAAACGGGTGTCAAAAACGTGCCGGCGCAAAAGCGCCAGTGTGCCTGCGCCTTTAAGAGGCGCGCCCTAGAATCCAAGATGGCGCCGGCGCCAGCGCCGACTCGTGGACCATGCGGTGGGCGTCCCCACCGACGACGTGGTGGATGACCCCGCCGCACAGGTACTGTTACATGAATGATCTATGCAGTCTCAGGGCTTTTTGGCCAGATGCATCTGCCAAGGAATCTCCTAAGGTAGGAAAGAGTCACCTGTGGAACCATCATTAGTCAGGGCTAGTAAGAGGTAGCTATAGCCTGTAATTAGTCTCTCTGTGATCCAGACATATATAGGACTACCTATATTGAGCAGCTCTGGGCTCCACCAAGGAGTATTAGAAGGGATTAGATTGTTAGACATAATGGTCTATCCAGGGAACCAGTGACATTGATGTCTTAAATATATTTATAATGGGTTGAGTGCAGAGGACCTCTTGTATTTGTCTATATTAATTTTGTTGTGGTCACAACCCCGCTTAATGGTTTAAAAATTAGTGGTGAGCATAACTTTCCCTTGTTTTTTATAGTTTTTACAGGAGCAGTTGTAGCTCACACCCTTTCCAGCTATAGTCAGGTGATCCCACTGGTATCTAATAAAAGGGTAACCAAGTTTGGGAGTTTTAAACTTGAAAGCTGCAAGTAAGTTGCAGGTAAAACTTAATCCCTTTGTAAAATGTATAATGAAGCAATAGAATTCTTGATAAATCAGATGAAAATTGAACGTAGGACTGGCCAGATATGAGATGACTTTGACGTAGTTGGCCAGCTTAAATATATTGTAATATATGGACAAACAATCCCTGTATGGTTTAAAGGGTAAGGCATTTTTTAGTAGCTTAATGCACAAAATGTTTCAATGTCTTTGATAATGGGTTGACTGCAGCGGACTCTTGTATTTGTCTATATGAATTTTGTGGTCACAACCTCATTGCACACCCGCCTAATGGTTTAAAAACTAGTCGTGAGCACAACTTTCCCTTGTTTGTTATAGATTTCAAAATGGAACATTGATTTGCTCTTCTGAACAATGGATCTCGGTACAGAATTCTGCTGGAGTAGCACTATTAACTGATGCATTTTGTTAAAAAAAATTGTTTTCTCATGATTGAACCTCTTTAAAGACCAAAACTAGACAAAAGAAACAGTTTGCTGGGAGGTCAGAAGTTGGTAGGGCTGTACAGTGGGAACAAGAGGAGGTACATGGTGGGGTGGCTGGAGTTTCCCAACATGAGCAAAAGGCATTTAAGGCTGGGGTGGTGGGCCCTTTAGGTGCTGGCCCACGATGGGCAGTGATGGCTCCTGGTTGGCTTCTGCACACAAGGCACAATTATTGTACAGTGCAAATTTTAAGTACACTGCTCCCTTGTGCCACACCAACAATGCATATCCCTTGTGTTTAGTAGTATGGAGATTTCTCTTAAAGGAGAAGTCAACCCATTTAGCGCTAAAATCCCTCCCCCCTCCCCTGTGTTGCCCCCTCCCTCCCACCACCCGTTCTACCTCGCCCCCCGGGCAAATGCCCCTAAGTTGCTACTTACCCCTCTGCGTAGGTCCTGTCCATGGAGTTCACAGGCATTTGCCGGTTCCTCTCTACTGTGCATGCGCCGAAAGTCACAAAGTTTCCGAAAAAAGAAATTGGAAAACTTTGTGACTTTCTGCGCCAAACGCCGGGGAATCCAGGAAGAAGACCGCACGCGAGAAGATGGCGCCTGTGAACTCCATGGACAGGACCTGCGCCGAGGGGTAAGTAGCAACTTAGGGGCATTTGTTAGGCTGGGGGGGGAGGTAGGCAGAGGGGGAGGAGGGAGGGGGCAACACAGGGGAGGGATTTTAGCGCCAAAGGGGTTGCCTTCTCCTTTAAGGTGTAAAGGTTTTGTGTGCATGTGAAACTGCCACGAAAATTGTCTAGGGAGGGAGTTGGGGGGGCCAACTGCATTGCCAGCACCCAGGCCCCGTAGCTTATAGTTACATTACTGACTAGGTATAGCAATAACTTGAACTGGTAAATTGTCTCACTGGTGACACCATTTGGCCTGCACTAAACAGAGCAACCCTTGTTCATATCTAGTATGTTAGTTATGGTTGCCACCTATCTGGTTTTGACCCAGAAAGCCCGGTTCTCAGACAAATAAGGAAAACTGGGCATGATCCCCCTTGATTGACATGGTGATCAGCCAATTGCTGATCGCCATGTCATAGACCCACCCCTTGATGTATCTTGGCCTGCCCTATGATGTAATCGATCCACCCCATTGCATAACTGACACGCCCCTTTGACATCACTGTCCCTCCCCAGATCATGAGCCACCAAAAGGTGGCAACCCTAATGTTGTACAGACATTTTAGAACAGGGCACTGCTGCCTCATGCATGCTATTACAGTGAGCTGCCCAAGTATACCTTCCCTCCAGACATATTTAATTTCCATTCATAAACTGAGCAAAGTTCTCGCTGTAACAAGCAAGTACAAAATGCTCCCAAACCCTTCATGCGGTATATTTATAGCAGCACTTGTTATTTGCTTTGCATGAATAAAGTTTCTGTGCCCCCCAAGTCACATTTACTTCTATTTCTCTCAGCCCAATCCCTGTAGTATAATGCTGGTGCTGTGTGATTAATGAGTGGGTGAGAAATTGGCTCAGAAATATACCCTGCTGCTTTATGTTGTGAGATTCCAAAACCCAGGTGCCATATCCACTTTAATGCGTTGACATCTGTTATTTCACTCTGTGCTGAAGGCAATGACAGCTGATAAACGGAGAAAGGCAGTATATACCCAATTCTGCCTGAAATTTAAAGAGAAAATGGTACTAAGGAATTAAAAGGCTAATTTCTGAACACAAATGCAATGTGCAAATTTAAGCAACATTCTGTGTGCTCTTAAAGTGGTTGTTCACCTTTGAGTTAACTTTGAGTATGATGTAAAGTAGCCCAAATGCAAATTTACCCAAAAGGCAATTTTTTTCATATCAGGCTCAAAATGCTGCTCAAACCTTGTGTTTGCAATAAACAGTGTAAACCATGGGCACGGGCGAGGGCATGTGCTTGCAGTTGAACTGGCACAACATAAAGGATTCTATAGTTGCAACATGTACCTACCTCCTGATCAAGGTAAACCCCTTCAGCGCTAAAATCCCTCCCCTGTGTTGCCCCCCTCCCTCCTCCCCCCTGGCCTACCTCCTCTCCCCGGGCAAATGCCCCTAAGTTGCTACTAACCCCTCCGCCGTCTTCTCCTGTGCGTTCTTCTTCCTGGATTGCCCCGTATTTGGCGGCACATGCGCAGTAGGAGTATTTGCCGGTTCAGCTCAACTGCGCATGCACCGAGAGTCACAATGTTTTCCGATTTATTTTTTATTTTTTCCTAGTGCACCCCACTAGGAAACACAGCACTAGCAGAGATGAGCATAAGTAGGTGCAATTGCTTTTGGTATTTCTATTGCTTGACGGACTAAGGACAGCTGAATCTCAGTTTGTGAGTTTTTGTAGTTTCGGGTTGTTTCGGTGTTGGGCTTATAAAGCTCCACCAGTCAAGGCCGGATTTACATAGTGAGCGCCCCTAGGCCCGCTGTCGTTCATCACCCCTGTCCCCTTCCTTTTATTCTCTCAAATTTTCATCATTTGGACCAGAGCAATGGGGATTGGTGCATTAAAAAACTATTGTATCTCCTGTGCATCCCCAGTGTCTCTGAACCAATGTGGGACTTGTTGAGCGGCATGCCGCCCCCTAAAATCCTGTCACCCGGACCATGGGGGCCTCTCCAAAAATCCAGGCCTGCTGGCCGGGCTGACACCCGTGGGTTTGCCCATGGATCAGTCGTGTTCGGGCCAACCTCAGCATTTCCTTTTACAGGTTGTGGGCAGGTTTGGGTTGAGCTCTCCCCACCCACAACTTTACACTGCCAGCTTCCTGCTTCTGTTTTTATAGGCACGCCCTCGCAATGCCAAGGGCCAGATTTACATAGCAGAAACCTCTACTCCCGCTGCCGTTCATCGCCCCGTCCCCTCCCCTTTCTTTGTGCACATGCACAAATTTTCAGCATCAGGTCTGGACTACTGGGGATTGGTGCACAGGAATTTTTTTAAAACTATCGTATCTCCTGCACATCCCCAGGGCCTTTTGAACCATTGTGCATGTGGTTGGGCAGCATGCCGCCCCCCTAAAATTCTGCCACCCTAGGCCTGGGCCTGTGTGGCCTTTCCACAAATCTGCGCCTGCCACCAGCAGGGGCATAACTATAGAGTAGGCAGACCCAGGACCCCAGGAGGTATAGCGGCCCCATAAACAGTTTCAATAGATATTGGTAAAACAAGTCAACCTCTAAACATTTTGGGGGCCTGAAAAATAATTTGCTGTGGGGCCCAGTAACATCTAGTTACGCCACTGTCCAGCAGGGTTCCTAGTGCACTGATGGTATGGATAGTGGGATGAGGACAGAGACAGCTACTGGAAAAAGGGATGTGTCTTAAGACAAACTGCATGCAGGATTTTATGGGTCCCTGTTTTTTTTTTTTTATTATTTGTTCTCTCTCTTCTTATATTTTAAGGCTTTTCATAGTGAAAATAAGCAGCAGTTTGGAATGGGGGGGATAGGAAATTACATGTTTCATTCCCTCCATTGTCGTCATGCACTTTTGCCTAAAGAAATGCGCCACCATAAGTTGCCACTCCTGATGAATTGTTACCAGTCCCCTCAGTCAGGAGTAACTGATGCACCGACTCCCAGTGACAGCAGCTTTGAGGGAAGAGGCTGAAACGTCACCCTAAAATGCAATATATGATGTTAACACTGCGCATAGCCCTTTTAAATGGTTATGTTACACAATGAAAAGTCCTCCAATAATTACCAAAAATAATAACAAAAAAATAATTATCAAACCCATACTTTAACTATAGATGGTACGAAGAATCTGATTGAAAGGAAATCAGCTCTGCGAGTGAAAGAAATTGTAATTTTTATGGTAATCACACAACAATGGATTACAGTCTAATAACAGTTCACTACATATTGTCATTTTGTGTACCCTATCAAAGTCATAGATCAATTAAACCAATGCAGTTGAGCACATTGCTATATGAATATGGGTTTGCGTGTAGAGATATATGCTGCTAAGGCCCTGTACACACAGACATGTGAATACAGGTTTGGGATCCTTTATCTGTAATCCCGTTATTCAGAAAGCTCTGAATTACGGAAAGGCTGCCTCCCATGGACTCCATTTTATACAAATAATCTAAATTTTTAAAAAGTATTTCCTTTTTCACTGTAATAATGAAACAGTACCTTGTACTTGATCCCAACTAAGTTATAATTAATCCTTACTGGAAGCAAAACCAGCCTATTGGGTTTATTTAATGAATTTCCTAGTAGACTTAGGGTATGAAGATCCTAATTAAAGAAAGATTCATTACACGGAAAGCCCCAGGTCCCGAGCATTCTGGATAGCAGGCCCCATACCTGTACTGACAAGACAAGCTTCAGCATGAGAGCGTGGAGCATCCTACCTTAAAGGGGATGTTCACCTCTGAATTAACTTTTACTATTATGTAGAGATTGATATTCTGAGACAATTTGCAATTGCTTTTCTTTTTTTTCTTTGTGGTTTTTGAGTTATTTAGTCCAAATTATCCTAGCAGCCATACATTGATTTGAATAAGAGACTAAAATATCAATAGGAGAGGCCTGAACAGAAAGAGTAATACAAAGTAGCAATAACAATACACGTGTAGCCTTACAGAGAATTTGTTTTTTTACATGGGGTCAGTGACCCCCATTTGAAAGCTGGAAAGAGGAAGGCAAATAACTCAAAAACTACAAAAAATAAAAAATGAAGGCGAACTGAAACAAATTGCTTAGAATTAGCCAGTGTGTAACATACTGAAATGCAAAGGCAAACCACCCGTTTAAGGTGTACAGTTCACCTACCTTTGGGCTACCATAAACTCAAAAGGCAGCAGTAGCTCCAGGCTTCCCAAAGTGGCCTGCATCATTTAGCAGAGCAAATATGTGCCTAAACACAAGTCATTTTGACACCAAGCCTTTGAAATAATGGCACCTAAGGGTTCTTAAATATAGGCGTTTTTTTTCCAGCATTTTAAAAGTGTTTGAAATTTGTTTAAACGCAGATTTGGGTGCAACTGAATGCATTCACTAATTGATTCTATTCTCATACCTCCCAACATTTTGAAAACAAAAAAAGGACAAAAAAAGCCACACCCATTTTTTGGCCACACCCCCTAATTACCACGTTCATTTTACAAAATTTGGCAGGTTATGAAAGTTTGAACATATTTCTGTGTTTTTTTTTAGTTATTACATTTTTGCTAATGAAGGTGAATTGCCCTTTAAGCTGTACGTCTAACTGCTGTGGCTGTTCTGGCCTCTCTGCCAAAAGCCAATTAAGTTAGAAACATTGTTTCTTTTTCTGGCTGTTCAGTGCAGAGAAAATCAGGACTTTCCAGTACAATGAGGGAGTTATGTTTTACTCCATTTGCATTTCACTGTGTTTGTTTAGACACAGCATGCTATATTTTCTTGTGCTTCTGGTATAAATAGAATAGAGGATTGTGTTTGGAATGGACAAAACATGCTTAGTTGCATTAACAAAACATGTACAAGAGTAATATATGCTTTTTTTTCATGCTCGGCATGCACTTGAAAAATGCAGGAAAAAACGCCTGTGTCCGAAACCGAATGCATAGTGTACCTGCACTAAATGAGCCCTTTAGAATTCATCAGGTACAGAGTATTGCTAATGCCTAAAAAGAAATTGTGGAGTTATAGAGAATAGATCCCTTACCAATTAATATTCTTTGATACTTTTGAGAAAAGTATCAAAGGCTTAAATATTATCTGAAAGTATCCATCAGGTAAATAAATGTCATGTTGCTTACTGTAAATAGTTTCTGGCAGTTCTGCCTGGATATCAGTTTTAATGAAAGTTTCCTGCATAAGGAGGGCAGTGCTTTAGGAAGAGAATGAATAGTCAGCTCTGGGGCACTTACAGCATTGGCTGGAAACGCTCAAGTTGCCTATGCAGAATGAGAACCATTTCGATAGGAGCAGGTTTTTGTAATAACAGGAATTCTGTAGTTACATTTCCCTCCCACTCTGCAGGTGTGTTCCCTGCTACTCAGCCAGATGGTCTCCTTGCCAGCATGTGTGTTATAATACATTCTATGCCAGGTCTCATCTCTGCAAAGAAAACACTCAATAAGACTTGCATAAGGCCTCCCAGAATCAGCATCCTACATATTGCTCTTCATGGAATATTAGGTTACCTAAAATTGAGTTGACTTTCATTATCCATATTATGGATGGAATTGTGCTATGTAAGTGCCTATGTGTAGCACACCCATGGATGGGCCTGAGAATTGTGTAAGATGTGTGACTTGCTAACAGTGTACCCCTGATACCCTTAGGCTGTGAGCAACTCCCACCATGGTATAGTGGCCCATTTAAGCACCTTACTCTTAGGCTGATCCTGCACAGAAGAACCATGTTGAAGTAACAGCAGTCCAGGGTGGTTGCTTTCAATATATAACTTCTTTATTGAACAAGGCAATAAATCTTGGTCACAGCATTCAGGCAATATAGATCTTCAGGTACATTCAATGCAAACCGTGGCAAACTTTCACACTTTGAAATACTACAAAGGTAGTGCAAACTGTCTTGGTGATGTTCCTCAGCACTCGGGATTCCACAGGGTATTTTGCTCTTGAGCTCACCCATTTGTGTCCAAGTCTGGTGGCCTGATCGCCGCAAGGGTACTAACCCCAACTACTCTCCATATTGGAGCCAGAAAGTTGCTCACTAGCTAAACTGTTAACTGTTAAACCTTAAACTCCTAGACCGACTATAACATAAAAGACTGCAAGCTGGACATAGTTGGCATATAGTCTGAAAATATCTAATAAATGTCCATTATATGCATTTTATACTATTATTCAGGAGCCTCTTTTACACTGCCCTTCTATAAAACTAGCAATGGTCTACCTGAAATACAAATGATAACCATCTAAGGGCATCTGCAGACTGATCTTTCAAAGCACGTTTACATTAGAGAGTCTTCATGCCTAATGCATTGCTCTTCATCCCGCAGAGCCAGAATATAAAATCTGAGATTCCTTTATGTAACAATTGCCAATCATCACATGCTGAATGCACCTTCCTACCTCTGCTAAAGAGTGGACTTTTACAAGACAGCCGGCTTATCCATCAGAGCAGTCAGCCCTGTATCTGTAAATGCAGAAAACAGAGAGGATTCTTCTGGTTATGTCTCACCGTTCATCACACAGTTGTCGGAGCAAATCATCTGTGACAGGGAAAGTGCACGGTGATCCTTGAAATGACTCAACGGTAAAAAATTACAGTCATTTTTAAGAGGCAGCAGTGATCTGTGGTTTTAGCCTTGATGATATTCAGTAATAACTGTAAAACAACATCCTGGGTTCACAGTGCCAAAGATCACAAATATTTGAGGTTTTATAACAGATACATATTGCAGTAGGTGGCAATGTGTAAAGAATAGGACTATGAAGATTTTCATTCATCCAGGTCATGGTATATCTAGTATCGGTAATTCTAAAACAACTGGACTTGCTGAGTAGTGATGGGCGAATTTGTCCTGTTTCGCAGAAAAATTTGCGCCAAAAATCGCCAAAAAATGGTGAAAAATTTGCGAAACTCAAATTTTGACGCCCGCATCAGTTTTGACACTTGCGTCAATTCTGATGCTCGCATCAATTTTGACGCTAGGTTTAAAGTCAATGGGTGTCTGAATAATGCAGTAACCAATCAGTGACTTGAGGGGGGGTCACATGGGTCATGACTGTTACTTTTGAATCTGAGTTGAATGTTGAGGATCAATAGCAAACTCAGTGAATAGTTATTTCCCGTGTGGCCCCCCTTCAAGTCGCTGACTAACTCAGAGTTAGAGAGCTGAAAAGCAGGAAGTAGTGTTCTGTTCTGTTAGACATCCAGTCACTCCAGCCTTTATACATTACATTTTAAACTAACTAACATTAGAGATATTTTTTATTTTGCACAGCCTGTTTACCCAGTTTTCATTTTTACACTGAACTGTTCCTTTAAGACATAGGGAATGGGATACATTTTCAAGCAATATAGGAGGACATAGAAAATAGACATTCAATGATTGGAATCAGACAAATGCCAAATGCTATATTGAAGCATAATACTTATTTATGAGTTCATTTTCATTAGTTGTTTGGGCTTTCTGTATCAGGCCAATCTTCGGCATTAAGTTATACTGACTCTTTCCAATAGCTATAACCAGGAATGGGTCAGTATTTGTAAAGGTTTAGGGCTGCACTGTTAGTTTCATTGAAAGTGAGACAGAGCCAACCCAAGTGAGCCTCACTTTCCCTCTCCCAATGAGCACCAGTTCTATGAAGAAAGAAGGACTTCCTGCAGTCATGATGGTGCTGGATAGAATACCCCCAAGATTTACCCTTAGTTAGAGGCAAGGTTTGTTATTACCTCTGAGAGAAGGGTATTGTTGTACTGCATAGATAACTTAAGCATAAGAGCTTTGTACAGACCAATATGGTTATTTCAGAATAGTAAGCTGAAAATCAAAAAGTCACATAACTGTCAGAGATCACTAGGGAAAGGAGCTCTTAAGTTAGGACCTGTTACCGACCCATAGGAACTGAGATGGTAGAGGCTGAAGAAAAGAAACAGAATTGTGACAGAGTGGAAGAAGACTAAAGACTGGAAACAAGGAGCAAGTGGAGAGAGAGTGCAAACCTACGTACATAAAATAATGTTGAAACTCACATTAGGCCATAAAGACAACACAAGACTTGAATGAAATAAAACCACATTTATTTTTTCCATAGGCTGCTTTCAGGCTGTATTTCCCCCTACATTGCAGAACCCTGCTAACTTTAGTGATCTGAGTAGAACAAATTGTCTGCTTTAATAGGTTCCATTGTTTTTAACTTCTCATTTCAAAAAATTCCATTGGCAGCCTAAGCACTGGTCTTATTTGTAGAAGCTTCAGATCACAACCCAGTGAAAGAGCAAACCCTAAAGGAATATACATTAAAACAGCAAATGTTAGTGATGGGGAACAGTACTGATTACATAGACTAGGAGTCACTCCTTGTGGTAATGAATAACGTTAGAGAATAGTTAAAGGGGAAATAAAGTCTAAAATAGAATAAGGCTAGAAATGCTGTATTTTGTATACTAAACATAAACATGAACTTACTGCACCACAAGCCTAATCAAACAAATAATTTATGCTTTCAAAGTTGGCCACAGGGGGTCACCATCTTGTAACCTTGTTAAACATCTTTGCAAGACCAAGATTGTGCACATACTCAGTGTGGTCTGGGCTGCTTAGGGGTCACCATAAATTATCAAAACAGCACAAGTCAAATAATATCTGCCAGAAGCCGATACAGCAAGACTATCTAAGAATTATCAGAATATACAGACTGCACTGGGTCCTGTGTTGTCATTGAATCTAATGTGGTTTTATAGTTTTTGTATTGTTTAATACAAACTTTCTCCAACTCTGCAGAAGCAGTGGCTGAAGCAAAATGATCCTCCAATTAGAATCCCAGTTTATCGGTTTAAAGGGCATGTAAAGTCTAAAATAGAATAAGGCTAGAAATGCTGTATTTTGTATACTAAATATAAACATGAACTTACTGCACCACAAGCTATCAAAACAAATGATTTATGCTTTCAAAGTTGGCTACTGGGGGTCACCATCTTGTAACTTTGTTAAACATCTTTGCAAGACTAAGACTGTGCACATGCTCAGTGTGGTCTGGGCTGCTTAGGGATAGTCATAAACAAAGCTGCTTGAGTTCTGTATGGCTGGGAAGTAAGGCAGGGGCTCCCCCTGCTGTTCATAAGTATGATTGTTTCCCTGCTCAGCAGTTAGGGAACATCTGACAATTCCTATCCACAGCAGTAAATGAAGGAAGAATTTCACTGCATACAGTCAGGTTTCTTATAAAAACGGTACACATTTTTTAAATGAAGTATATTGGAGATATACTTCATATATATATATAGCTCTTTTTCATTAAAGAAAGAAAAAATGGGATTTTATTTTTTTTGCCTTTACATGCACTTTAAGAGCTGTTCAGATGAGTAATGAAATGTTTTTAAGATAACTCAGCAAGTTCAGACTTAACACTAATAGATACAGGTTTTTTGTTTGTTATTGGTTATCAGTGGCAGGGATGAGAAGATTGGGCCTATAAAATATTTGCCGTGCAGATTGTAGTGACATTTTTTTGGCCAAGCCCATTTTGTGGCCATTTTTAACAAATTTCTGTGTTTTTTATGTGTTATTATTATGTGTTTTTCCAAAGAAGGTGAATTGCCCTTTAAGCTGCAAGTCACAGTTTCCCCAAGAGACCTGCTTATCTTTAATTGTTACAATTGTTTCCTTGCTTGTCTTATATTGTAACAAATGTATCTAAGTGCACCTGCCACGTATTCTGGGCTCTCTGCCAAAAGCAAATTAAGTTTTAGAAACATTGTTTCTAATAGAAAGTCGGCACATTTCAGTAACAATCCGGAACTGGGAACTGAGCTGTCAAAATCTTGACTGTCCCACGAAAAACAGGACAGTTGGGAGATATGCTTTTGTAAACAAGCTTAGCTGAAAGGAAGGTTTCAATAGGCATCAACTTTGAAGTGTCCTACAAACATGGCCATAAGGGGACAGAGGTGATCCCCCGCACCTGCTCCGCCCCTTCTGCATCTGAGTAAGTCAAAGGGGAGCAGCATCGCTAGTGCAATGAGCTCAATAGTACTCTCTGAACTAGCAGAGTCAAAAACTATTTTGAAAGCAAAGGATCTTTGGATTAAGCCAAGAATAATATAATGAAGCTAACAACAAACAATCAGCAGATGTTTCACAGCAAGGGTTGTTCAATAAAGAGAAATGTTCTCTTTAGTTGTCTTTATTTCCCCATCAAGGGGACATAGATCACATTGGAATCAATATATATTACACAAGCAATACAGGGTATTTTTTTAATTCAGTGTTAACTCATGACATTGTTCCCATGGAGCAGTTTTGCTGACAGATACAATAGATATTTTCAAGTAAGAATTGTATGGCATTTTAGCAAGATGCAAAACTTCTGGAATTATTTTCAGGGACTGAGCTCATTTTTTAGAGATAGCTCCTAATTGATTTTTTTACACACTCAAAAGGGTAAGAAGGAGTCATTTGCCAGATTCAATTTCATGGATGTGTTCCAAACTGTGGGGTTTTCCCTTTGGGGGAGTGTTTGAACAGAGGCTGGTGGTATCATTTCAGGACAATGTGTTTTTGACCTATTGGAAGATAAGCTAGAATGTCAGCAAGAGTGAGATATACATCAGTTCTCAAGTTTCCACCATTCAAGATCCTGTTTTGTCCATACTAACATCAATACTTAAGTCTCAACAAATGGTTTATCTTCCTCTATCACAGTGTTGGATTTAAGCCTGGAAGTCTTGGCACTGAAAATATTTAATTTATTTTAAAGCAGTAGGTCTTGAGATAAATGTAATTACTGTACTTGTGAAAACACTAAACTGTATAATGATGTTGACTCAAAGTCGGACATTTGCCAATTATAACAAGATGGAGCAAAGAATGGACTGAACAATCACACAACAGATGAGCTTCATTGTGGATACGTTGAAATTTATCTCACTAGTGAACACAGATTCTGTTCAAAAGGTAACACAACCAAACAGGAACACTGTTACTATAGAGAAGTCAGAGTATATGGACCCCATGGTTGAGGTTAAGGCACTAGATAGAAGCTTTTGCCTTAGCACACTCATGGTGGTTGTGCGTTACATTGACCAGCATAATATCTGGCTCCACTGTGGTGCAGTAGTATGGAGTTAGTACTCCAAGGCAAAACCATCCTAAATATAGGTATCACTCACTAGAAAGAGTCAAGTTTTACTCATGAAAAGCATATACTGGAGGGGATTTATTGCATGGACCCGTGTCTAAGTGGTGGCACTCACATAAGTGACTTCAGGTGTTCTCTGGGGTAAGTGGACACCTTGCTTACCTGGAACAAAAGGTGGAAAAAGGAGAGTGACTGTGTACAGACTTAGATATTTGTCATTGCTTTAGAATTCCACCACAATAAGTCATGGTGTTGTACCATGGCATTGTATCAAAACAAATCAAGTAATCATTAAGGGTCAAAGGCAGAATGTCTTGACATACATGAATTGAGACCTATAAATATGCAGGAAAGAGTCTACAGCAGTCCCTATAATCCAGTAACGGAATCTAAATCAAATTCTATTATATCTTAACAAATGAAACATCACATGCAATGTAGCCATGTAATTTCTGGTGAGAAGATCCTTGGTGTCAGTTCATTCCCCCGACAAGTCTCTGATATGCATGAAATAATGTGCACCATGGGCAGTTCCTTGCATGCTGGAGAATTACAGCATAATACTGTGTACAATTCCTTATTGTCTGCCATTGCATTGTAGGTTCTTCTCTATCATTAATTCTTACTACTTGGCTTTGAGAAAATTGCTCTCACTACTGTCAAAGCTCACAGGCCAGCAGACACAAAGATTGATGCCCTGTATAATGCACTTCAAAATGCACTGGGTGCTCTATTTCCAGCCGATAAGCCATAGAGCAACCACAAATGTTTTATCAACAGTAAATGAACCCGTGCAGATGTGTCCTGCAATATTTTATCATTTATTTTTATGCTGAACCCTCCATTTTAATTGTGTTTGATTTCTAAAACAATCAAACCAGAAAGCCTTATCAGAAATGGCCTGCAAAGGGTAAGGTTAATAGAACACACCGCTAATAATTCCTAACGTTAGTCAACCTGATATCAACATTTAATTTAATACCCCATTTAGCGACATGGCTCCATCTGGTAGGTAATGTTACACAGCATTAGGTAGACATTACACACAGCATTAAGCCATCAAGTAATAGGACCATGGTTTATTTTTGGCTCAGATGTGAAAGTGACTGTGAAAGTGTGTGTCACTTCCATAAATATGAATGGCTGTTAATGTACAAAGCACTTGTGTACATAGAGCAGCCAGAGACATCATGCATCTGAATATATATACAACAATAGGTATCCTTTTATTGAAGCAGATCTTTCTTGGATTGATGATGTTTTGTGGTTCACAGTTTGATCTACTAACATGGGGTGGATGACACTGTGAAATGTTTCAAGAAGTTGAAAAAATGTCAAGACAAATTTAATACAAACGTTGACTTTGTTTTAAAAAAAAATTGTGTAATATCAGATGACATAAGACTGGGGCAGCACAGAGGACTGGGTCTGCCAGGATGTCCCTATTTGACATTGGTAGCTCTGGTCCAGATATAGATGAGCTAGATAAGATGATCCCCCATGATGTTAATTTTGCTGTCCACTGCAGATAGAAAAGGGACATTTGAGTTGTGATTATATTATATAGATATTTTTAGCGTGACTGCACATACCATTGAATTCATACAGTGTATATTTCTGTATGTACATTGCCAATTCACTAATAACTTAGCACAATGATAACCCTGTCAGCAGCAGGCAAAATCACTGATTGATAGAATGTGCTCAGTTCAAAAGCAGAAGGAAGAGCAGAGTCATATGCAGAAGACTATAGAACAATTCTAGACGTCTTCGTCTTTAGCAAATCCCAAGCAGAATCATCTCTGCAATGCAGAAATGAATTGTATTCTGTTGAATGCAAAACACTATTAATCGTTGACAACAATTCTTTGCAGGGACGATAGTGATGTTTTATTTTGTTTATGATAAATTTTTGTTTATGATAAATTTATCAAATTATTATTCAAAAAGCACTGTATTTAATCCACTGTGTTTGCACAAACCTTGTGACTGGCAGACATTCCATATTCATTGGCCACACAATCCATTGGCTGAAGTTAAATACCTCCTTTTTCACTGCTGGGCAGGAATATTACAGCCCTCGGGGGGTTAGAATTCCCTCACAGAGTTTTCTCTGTTGACCTTGAATATTTTTATATTGAGGGATACTGCATTGCTCTTCCAATGAAAACAACCCAAATCATTGTGTGCTTCCTCGTGCATTTTATTTCTCTCCATTCCAGGAGAGCTTGCTAGTGAACTGTGCCTTGGCAATATCATTGTATTAAATAGCTATACTGCAATGTCTCATTATTTCCTGCACGTATTAAAGCGTAGTCTGTCTTTTGTTTTATATGGATGTGAAAATAAAGGTATAAAAGAAGAACTGTGTGTGCAGAGCAGGGGAGGGAGCACTGCAAGTAATTTTGATTGTTATCTTAAATTGTTGACACAAATTACTTTTGTCCCTTCAAATAGCTCTTCATATGTTTATGGTCCCTGTGGAACATTCAGGAACCTAAAGACATTTTACTGCACAGGACCAACATCATAAACGGGGAACACACGTGCCGCCAAAGTACCCTAATGCAAACATGGTATTAACATTTAGGGATGTCGCGGACTGTTCACCCGCGAACTAGTTTGCGTGAACATCGCCTGTTCGCGTCCGCCGAATGTTCGCGAACGTCGCGCAACGTTCGTCAATTTGGGTTCGCCTTAGCTGGCACTTATTTTTGCCATTTCTCCCCCAGACCAGCAGATACATGGCAGCCAATCAGGAAGCTCTCCCTCCTGGACCACCCCCACACCCCCTGGACCACTCCCCTTCCATATATAAACTGAAGCCCTGCAGGGTTTTTTCATTCTGCCTGTGTGTGCTTGGAGTAGGGAGAGAGCTGTTTAGTGATTTGAGGGACAGTTGATAGTAACTTTGCAGGCTAGTAATCTACTTGATACTGCTCTGTATTGTAGGGACAGAACTCTGCAGGGATTTGAGGGACAGTGAGTTTAGGTTAGTTAGCTTTGCTGACTAGTAATCTACCTTCTACTGCAGTGCTCTGTATGTAGCTGCTGTGGGCACTGCTTCTGATCTCATCTGCTGACTGCTGTAATAACCCAATAGTCCTTGTAAGGACTGCTTTTATTTTCTTTTTTGTTTTTTTACTTTGCTACTATAAGAGCCCAGTGCTATTAGTCTAGCTGTGTTGGAGAGTGGGACTGGTGTGCTGCTCCTAGTAGTTCAGCACCAACCAGAGTAATTTTTTTTTTAATATATATAGATTTGTTTTTATTTTACTTATCTTACTGTTCTTTAACGTGTCCAGTGCTGTTTGCTGTTCTTCATAGTAGTGCACCAATAGTAGTGCACTTGCAGGCATTGTTTGCCCAGTGTGTTCTTCAAACAACTGCCACCTAGCTGTGTGAGCTTTTTCACATTCTGTCTAAATATCAATAATAATACCGTCTCCAGAAACACCACCTGAGTGACGTTTTCCAAGCAGCAATAATATATTACGTATCCACTTCTGTAGTGTATACGTTGACCTTGCAGGCATTGTTTGCCCAGTGTGTTCTTCAAACAACTGCCACCTAGCTGTGTGAGCTTTTTCACATTCTTTCTAAATATCAATAATAATACCGTCTCCAGAAACACCACCTGAGTGACGTTTTCCAAGCAGCAATAATATATTCCGTATCCACTGCTGTAGTGTATACGTTGACCTTGCAGGCATTGTTTGCCCAGTGTGTTCTTCAAACAACTGCCACCTAGCTGTGTGAGCTTTTTCACATTCTGTCTAAATATCAATAATAATTCCATGTCCGTAAACATCACCTGAGTGATGTTTTTAGAGCAGCAATAATATATTCCGTATCCACTACTGTATACGTTGCCCTTGCAGGCATTGTTTGCCCAGTCTTTAACCAAGTGCCACCTAGCTGTGTGAGCTTTTTCACATTCCGTGTCCAGAAACATCACCTGAGTGACGTAGTGTGATTTCTGCCCTTTACAGCACAAAACGCAGCGCTGTGTCAACAATGTATTTTTCAGATACATTTTTGCCCTTGATCCCCCTCTGGCATGCCACTGTCCAGGTCGTTGCACCCTTTAAACAACTTTAAAATCATTTTTCTGGCCAGAAATGTCTTTTCTAGCTTTTAAAATTCGCCTTCCCATTGAAGTCTATGGGGTTCGCGATGTTCGCGAACCGTTCGCATTTTTGGACGCAAGTTCGCGAATATATTATTTAGATCAAAAATCGACTAACGTTTCGGCTTGCACTCAAGCCTTTCTCAAAGTGAAGATACAAACAATTGCCAACCTTTTAAACCCAAAAGTTTTTAACCTTTTGGGTTTAAAAGGTTGGCAATTGTTTGTATCTTCACTTTGAGAAAGGCTTGAGTGCAAGCCGAAACGTTAGTCGATTTTTGATCTAAATAAACATTTTTTGACCTTCTAAGTCCTGTGAGTGCGAGCCTCTTCATCTCTCTCTATCTTATATATATATATAAGATCCTTGGTAGTCCGCACTCCACTGGAATCAGCAAGGCACCCAGGTGCCACTCATATATCAAAAAGCATAATTATTCCTGGAAGCATGATTGCACACTGGGATTTTAATTAAAAATCAAAAATTTATTAAATTACATTAAAACTGGTCAACGTTTCGGTCCACCTCTAGGACCATTATCAAGTCTTGATAATGGTCCTAGAGGTGGACCAAACGTTGACCAGTTTTAATGTAATTTAATAAATTAAAGTAAACATGGAATTTTATTTTTTTGCTTTTACATGCCCTTTAAGGGATATTGTACTAGGTATATTTGTAATATTTATGAACTCACTTTTAGCCTGTGTCAAGACTATCTGGTGCCAATAACTCAACGGGGAAATTAGATGTACGTATAATATGGTAGCCAGGAAATGGTTTGAAGGAAAACTGAAAATATAGGGAATGCAATGGTAATAAGGTCATCGATGCTTGAGGAGATAACTAGTAGACTGTGCAAGGCACTTGACATGATATATATCTGTTAAAGCTTTGGATACTGCTTCATATAAATAGATCATTGCATACAATTAGGGCATGGAACTAGGAGAAGAGGTTTGTAACTGGGTCACAAACTCAATCACTGAATGGGAGCAGGAACTGCTTTCAATGGATAACATATCAAAGAATCCAAATTGAAGGCATTAGAAAAAGTTCTGAATTATGGAAATGCCATTTTAATCAAATAATTCCAATTTTTAAAAGTCTTTTATTTTTTCGCTATATATATACTGTATACTTGTACCTTGTGTCAACCAGGATATACATTGTTAGCAAAACAATCCTATTGTTTTTAATAAATGTTTCAATGATATTTGCTTCAAATTATTCTCAAAGACTAAATTTCATATGAGCTAACAAAAAGAGGTTTCTGTTGATACATTCATCTGCAGCTGAAATGGGCCTTCCCACAAGTACAAGGCACATATTTTAAGATTATATATAATAAGCAAAACTGAAATAAAAGGGATGAACTTCTCAAAAACACAATCAAACAAGAGGAACTATCCTTTGAGTAAAAACAAAATTGGGGCTCTTTTATTAATACTGGGCAAATTTGCCCTTGGGCAGTAACCCATAGCAACCAATCAGTGCTTGACTTTTTTTCAGGCAGCTGCAGGTAGAGCAATGAATGCAATAATTTGATTGGTTGCTATGGGTAACTGCCCCATTGATAAATGAGCCCCAGTGTTTTTACTTAAAGTATACTTCCTCTTGCATTTTTGAGACGTTTGGATCTTTTATTTCAGGTTTGTTTATATATGATATAAAAAGATGTGCCTTGTACAATGTGTCAGCATGGGTATACAAAAGGAACATCTGCTTCCGCTTCATTTTGTGTATCCATGCTGATCAAGTATTTATCCTTTTTACACAAAGAATAGTTACTTTCTTTGATGCTCCAGTGATCATCTATCAACAGTTGGCAAATTTGGACCTGGACCGTAACCCATCAGGACCATTCGCTTTACTGTTCTACCTGTAGCCTGACATGTTTGTGACACTGTCCAGAGCAAATACAGGAAGTCATTAACCAACCCTTATCCCTCAGCTTCATAATTTCCAGCAGGCACACTTAATTACCCCAGCTTTTAGTTTGGGACTCAAACTATGTGGCAAATTCCCTAATCGGTGAAAATTCGCCAGCGACGGCTTCTCAGCCATCACAATAGTTTGCCGGGAATAAATTCTATAGGACAATGCCAATTCCCTAAAGTACGAAGTGGTATCCGGGGCACCGAACAATGTTGAATTTTCGCTAGCGTTACTTCAGCAATCAAATCGAAGATGCGCTAGCATTGCCTAATTTGCATACGGCGCAAAATAATAAAGTTACATGGACGTATATGTTGCAGCAAATACATTACATTACCCAAGTCCAGGGAACCTTAATAAAATAAAATAGAGTTGTTATAATGCCCTACACATGAGCCCAGTGTATAGTTTATGTTCCATATGTTAGAAATGGAGTGGGGAACCCGGTTACCCAAAAAAATTTTACGGACCTTTGCAGGCTGTCACTCAGCAAAAAAGAAAAGATGCCAGCGTTTTTTGGGACTTAGAAAAATTTTGCACTAAAAATTGAGGAAGTCCTATGCACTCCATTGCACTTCGCCTGGTCTGAGCTGGTGAAGGCAAGTTTGGTAACATTCAGTAAAACCTGCATCCGTTCGCAAGAGCAAAAATTCGCCTGGCGTTAGAGTGTGAAGCAATGCTAACGTCTATATCCTTCGCTAGCGAAGTAATGCCTGCGCCCGTTAGGAAATCGGCAAGGTTCAGAAATTATGTCACACTGACGAATTTTCACTAGCGTTAGTCACTTCAGCCCTTAGGGAATCTGCCCCCATGAGTTGGCAGTAAAGGAAATATATCCAAATAAGCTCAGCATTCTCCTGGTGCTCATTGCTCTCCACTAGTGATGGGCGAATTTGTGGATGTGCGCGAAACGGCGCTGGCGTCTCGTTTTTGACACCGGCGCCCGTTTTTTGGACGCCGGCGCCCGTTTTTTGCGCCGGCGATTTTTTTCCGTGAATTTTCGCGGGCGTTTCGCGAATTTATTCGCTGACGGCGAATCGCGCAAATTCGCCGCGAATTTGTGCCTGGTGAATAAATTCACCCATCACTACTCTCCACAATAAAATAATAAGAAGCTCAAGAATTTTCAAATGCCGACTGATTAAATTGCTTATATAGTGTGAAATGTCCAGAATAACCATCTGTTTCTCTCTCTCTAGTCATTGCCCTGCCAATTAGGCTGGCTGCAATCTTTATATGAACAGTGGTTATACCTTTATTTAAATGCCAGTGTATATTAGGAGCACCAAGGGGTTTCAACAGATATTCAGCTGGTTTATTGCATTGAACATCTAGAGTATGACCTGGACACATTTTGTTAAATGCAGAACTGCAGACACTATTGTGATTATATCAAAATCTCTAGCATCTCTACAAACTAGGTTTATTATATCAGCGTTCCACAATGGTGTTTGATAAGACATCTTTCCAGGGTAGCTTAGACCTCTAAGCTTCTCAGTCTGTGACACCAGACTCACTTGTCATTCTATCAAGCTTAGAATACAGACAACCATTAATTAATCAGTCCTCCTGTTGCCCATACTGCTGCACATCAGGAGGTTACGCTGAGAGTGAAGCCATGTAATCCATTAAAGCAGGTTTGTCATGTATTCAGTGGAATTCTGGGAGCAATTCTGTGTGGTCAGTTTTATGAACAGAGCTCTCCCCGTTCATTAAAGGAGGTGCTGCAGAGAAGCTCGGTCAGCTACAATACAGGATCTGCTTCTAAAGCCCCATCCAGGCTAATTTCTAGAGAGACCATAACGGAGTACTTGCTCCCTATAGTTCTTTATGCAATCTTCTCATCTGGAAATGGTTTCTGATGCATGATTTCATATTACTTTTTATTATATTTTTAATACTTCAAATGAGGCCTGGGTTCTGACCATGATTATATTGTGCGGGAAAGGATTTGCTGTACTGTTTTATTGCTGGCAACTAACATTTTTGTGCATTTTCCAGTAGTGGCAAGTAGGGATGGGCGAATTCATTCGCCTTGTTTTGTGGCAGAAATTATGCCCATAGACTTGTATGGCGTTGTGCGTAAAAAAAAAATTTCGGCACGCATCAAAAATGTTTTGACGCCCACAGACTTTAATGGGCGTCAGCGACATTTCACCAGCCGCGTATTTTTTGGCGAAGCAAAATGGGTCAAATTTGCCCAAGCCTAGTGGCAAATGCCATACCCTATAAGGCAGTGGTTCCCACACTGGTAGGGCCTAAAGCAATGGCTGGAGAACCCATCTTTACCCCTGGTTGGGGTGAGATTTTAGCACAATGCTTGTTTGCTATCTACATAGTACTGAATATAGAATTTCTGTAAGATATATTATTGGAACTCTTTCTGAAAAGGCAACACAACAATTTGTAACATTGTTTAAGCCAGGGATGCCCAGAAGGTACATTGGGATCTATCAGTAGACCTTTAGTTGGGGATCAGTAGATCTCAAGACAAACAGCTTGTCTAAATCATTCTTTTCATTCAGATATTTATTACATTAAGGTTACATAAGAAGCAGATGTTTAAAAATAATAAAATATATTTTCTCATAAAACAATATTTAAGTCGTATTTTTCACAAAGTGCTAACAATGCTTTTATGGATGTAGATAATAATGGGACAATAACACTAAGGGGCAGATTTACATAGGGTGGAATATCGAGGGTTAATTAACCATCAATATTCAACTGTCGAATGTAAATCCTTCGACTTCGAATATCGAAGTCGAAGGATTTAGCTCTATTCCTACGATCAAACGATCGAAGGAATAATCGTTAGATGGAACTATTCGAAGGATTTTAATCCATCGATCGAAGGATTTTCCTTTGATCAGAAAATTGTTAGAAAGCCTATGGGGACCTTCCCCATAGGCTAACAGTGGCCTCGGTAGGTTTTAGGTGGTGAACTAGGGGGTCGAAGTATTTTTTAAAGAGACAGTACTTCGACTATCGAATGGTCGAATAGTCGAACAATTTTTTTTTTGATTCAAAGTTGAAGTCATAGTCGAAGGTCGCAGTAGCCTCCTTATACTATAGAGCTGGACTGTGATGTGCCAGGTCAGAACAAGCATAACAGAAGAGTAATAGATATATGGCACCTGTTATTCAGAATACTTGGGTCTTCCAGATAAGGGATCTTTCCACAAGTTGGATCTCCTTACCATAAGTCTGCTAAAAAATAATTTAAACATTAAATAAACCCAATAGGATTGTTTTTCCTCCAATAAGGATTAATTATATCTTAGTTGGGATCAAGTACAGGTAACTGTTTTATTATTACAAAAAAACTTGAATTGTTTTTTTTTCATTAAAATGGTGTCTATGGGAGATGACATTCCTGTAATTTAGACATGTCTAGATAGTGGGTTTCTGGATAGCAGATCCTATACCTGTATTTTTGAATATTTTTCATTTGTAAAAAAGTCATTTTAGAAGTATTAGTAATAATACAACATGACATTTTGAAATAGCAATGGGCACATGATTTTCCCTGCAGTATTTTAAATAAATAAGAACGTGTCAGTATCACTTTTCTTTTCAAGCAAGAAGTGCATTGGTATGGTAAAAGAACAGAATTGGATCTCATTGGCTTTTTTAGCATACAGAAAATGTTATGATAGATGTAAAAAAAAAAAAGGTTTCATTTGGGGTAAAAGGATTAATTTAATGGTGTCCGTATTTCTTTAAATTATAGAATTCCTACACAAGAAATTGGGCTAAAAAGCAGGCAATTTTAGCAGAGGCATCGCTGGTTCATTCCCATTCTGTAATCCTTTGTATGTGACTACAAAACAAGAAACAAAACTTCATTATACTATATCACTCTCTGTGCAAAGAACCTTTTTGTGGTTTATTGAAACTAAAACTTTTTTGAACAAAGTGGTTGTTTATTTTGCAAAGTAACATGCATTTTGAGATACAAATGCTTAAGGCTAAGTGCAGCTAGTACTGACATCTATTGAGCTAAAACCATAGGTGCCTGGGATGCTTTTATCCAAGGACACAGTGAATAGATGAAATTGCAGTGCCATTAAAACCATTCAACCCACTTAGCGTCCATGGGTTCTGAATGAGCACAGATTTGCCAGGGCCTCTGGCACTAAGCAGCATTATATCTTTGCTTCTCTGTGTACAGAACAAGGAACATTTTGTTTTATTCACGTATTCATTAGGAGAAATATCATTAATTCCGTTTGACTTATCGAACTGCTAATTTCACACTAGGAGAAACACCGTTTACAGCTCAGGGATGCGCACCTCTCAGCGATGTAATTATGTAACAGCACCTTGGTTTTTCATAATTAGCTTTAGTTCAGGTTCAGAATGAATTCTTTGGCAGCTGCAAAATGAAATGATATTGTAGATAACACTCTGTGAGAATGATCCCTGAGCGTTCCATTTGCATGTGCTGTTTCTTTGTTACATGCAGCTTGTTGCTCACAGCAGGGAGTTTTGGCCTCTACCTTCATTAGATAATACTTTATATCTATTCTTTTTTGAAAGATCTTTTGAACAAGGATGTCTTTTTATTTTTATGTATACCTTATGTATTGCTGTGATCACATGGGGCTACCTTTCATCTTTTGTACAAATAATAAGACATCAAATCTATAGCAATACATTTTTTGCTAAGAATTAGCTTTTTTCAGTTCAGTTGGTTTCATATAGATCTTCTTTTCAACTACTTTCTATTTGTGACCGTTTTTCTAATATTGAAGTGTAAATTTTAATTTTTAAAGGGATCCTCATCGGAAAACATGTTTTTTTCAAAATGCATCAGTTAATAGTGCTACTCCAGCAGAATTCTGCACTGAAATCCAGTTCTCATAAGAGCAAACAGATTTTATTATATTCGATTTGACATGGGGCTAGACATTTTGTCAACTTCCCAGCTGCCCCTGGTCATGTGACTTGTGCCTGCACTTTAGGAGAGAAATGCTTTCTGGCAGGCTGCTGTTTTTCCTTCTCAATGTAACGGAAGGAGTCTCAGTGGGACATTGGTTTTTACTATGGAGTGTTGTTCTTAGATCTACCAGGCAGCTGTTATCGTGTGTTAGGGAGCTGTTATCTGGTTATCTTCCCATTGTTCTTTTGTTTGGCTGCTGGGGGGGAAAGGGAGGGGGCATCCGGGGTCCTTTTATAGACCCGCGCCAACCCACTCCGCCGATGATGTCACAACGACGTCACAAAAGGGGCGTGGTGAGCAGACGTGAGACTATAAAACCAGAAGCCAGAAGTTGGAAGCCGGCAGAGAGAGCAGAAGAAGAGCTCAACCGGCTATCGGGTCGGCCCGCACATCACTAGCCACCGATTCTTTTACTGTTTAAATGGATACATTTAGTTGATACATTTGTTATCTTTAGCCCTGCTGAGCAGAATCCCTGTTACATTACAGGCAGCTGTTAGAATTAGAACACACACAGAACAATATTTGCTAATATTCCAGGGATACTGCTGAGAAATTTATCAACTAATTGTATCAACTAAATGTTGAAAATTGTTCAGATGCTGTTGGATCACAGACTGAGACACTTCAATTCTGGGAAAACAAAAAGAAAAAAAAAGATGGAAAAAACTGAAAAAAGTCTTTGATTATAGTGAACAATCTGAAAACAGCTCAACTGAAAAAAAGTGTTTGAAAGGTGAACACCCCCTAAATCAGGGCTGGAATTAGGGTTAAGCAGAAGAGACATTTGCTTAGGGCACAACAGAGGGGGGCACTGGGAACATACCTCAGTTACCTGCCTACCCCTAGTTTTGGCCATTTGAGAGAGCAGAGGTGCTTATCACCATAGGCATCATTGCTCATCAAACCCTCTCTGCTCCACATCCCCCCTCCCCCACTGCATCTCCGCTCTGCGCCGCTCATCAACACCATTTCTCGCCTACTCCTCAGTTAATTTTGGTGGGGGGACAGCTGAGGGGGGTATACCTTTGGTGCATTTACATTTGGCCTAGCACTGTAAATACTGGTTAGTGAAGCAAAAAAAAATAAAATCCATTGGTTTATATAAAAGTACATGAGTACAAGAGAGTACATGAGTACATGGGAGAGCATCCAATCACTCTGAAATATAAAAAAAATCACATCATTCACATTAGTGATGTGTGGGTTGGGTAGAAGCTGATCCGCACCGACCCGAATCCGCCCTCACTCAACCTGCGTCCGACCGGGTTCCTTTTATAGACCCCAGCGATGATGTCACAGAAAGGGGCGGGGCAAGCAGGAGCACATCTATAAAAGTGGAAGCCGGAAGCCAGCAGTGCTAGGTGGGCAGGGGCGCTTCGCCAATGATTAGGGTTGCCACCTTTTCAAAAAAAAATTACTGGCCATGGTGAGTGGGCGGAAAAGAAAGGGGCGGGTCCTGATGCAAAAAGGGGCGGAGCCGATGAGGGTGTCACAAAAGGACGGGCCATATGGAGTAGCATCACAAAGGGGCGGGGCCACCGACCGAAGCCGACGAAAATGTAAGTTTTCATCGGCGGGCAGGGGATTTTGTAAATGGTATTACAAATTACCAGCAGCTACATTGCCGGTAGATTTGTAATACTGGCCCCCGGCCCTGGCAGGTGTTTTACCAGCTAGGCCGGTAAAATACCGGCCGGGTGGCAACCCTACCAATGAGGCAACTTGAGACTGTCGCCTCAGGCGGCAGCGCCCCACTATATACCAAGGGCAGCAAAAATGCCGCTCCTAGTACTTTTAGAGCCGAATTTCCGGTTTTCAAACCAGAAATTCGGCTCTTCTATGGCAGAGAGCACAGTTAGGCTCACTGCGCTAATGCACTGGCCCTCTCTGCTGCCCTGGTGGACCCCCCCGGACCCCCTCAGGGGTCCAGCGGATATCGGGCCAGCCTGCACATCACTAATTCACATTATTGCTTTGTCAGCTTCTCTCTGTAGTTAGAACTGGAGAGAGAGCTGAATCCCTGCCCTCTTGTGAACTCAAAATTCTGCACCTCCTCAGATATTGTTTTCTACAAACATACATACATGACCAAGTAATGTCTTTTAATATAGGTATGGGACCTGTTATTCAGAATACTGGGAAACTTTCGGTAATTTGGATCTCCATCTACTAGAAAATCCTTTAAACATTAAATAAACCCATTAATATTGTTTGTCTGCAGTAAAGAATAAATAGATCTTAGTTCGAAATAATTACAAGGTACTGTTTTTTTTTTATTACAGAGAAAAATGTAAAAAAAACATTTTAAAATGTTGATATTTTTGAAATTGATGTGTTAAACTAGTTTTTAAATCTCTACCTAGTTTTATATTGCTTGTACTGTAACTAAAGTGGTTATATCACATTGTGGCATTAAAACAATGTTTGTGTTAGAATCTGAAGAGTTTCTTCTAATTTTGGCTGGAAGAATTGGCAGAAAATGCAATAGAAACCCAAATGATTAATCACACATTAATCTGCAACTCATTTTCCACCGATCTAACCATTATCCCACACTGTCTGGTTTCCTCTCCTGAATGAACATGTTACAGACGGCTTGGTTTCACCTACAGGAATCCTAGTCACTTTTGTACAATTGAATTCTACCCTCGAAGTTGACATTCAGTTGTGAAGGAACCCATCTTTAAAGGAAAGGACACACACTATTTTGATGGAATGCAGAACAGCAATCTCCTAACTCTATTTTAGAAATATTAAAGGGTTTGGTCGAACTCAAGTGCAAAATGCAATTTTGGGTGCAACACACCAGGTATTTTACTTATAATACAGTGTTTTTCCGATAATTCCAGCCAAGTGCTGATGCTTCAGACAAAGTCAAAGGTAGACAAGGACCTTCAGGAACCAGTGCTACTCCCTAAGGTGGCCTTCATTTACAGGTTTTCTGTTTCCATTTGCAAAACCATTCTTTCAGTTTCATGTCATGTCACTGGTTACTAGTCTTGGTCAAAAAGAAATGATGGGCCAGTGAAAAGATCTCTATTGAATAATGCCTCAGGAAGCTCCTTCATTCCATCCGTCTATGATTATTTGGTTAACAGACAGTGGAGCTGCTCCACACATGCAAGAATAGCAAAAGACAAATTCTCTGTTCTAATGCAAAAGCGAAATCGGATGGCTTCTATTCATGAAAGGCCTTTATATCACAGGTTAGAAAGAAGATATAAAGTCATGGGGGAGAAGAAAAGAAACAAAGGTTTACTGTCTTCATGACTTTTGATTAAGCATCAAAAGCGTGAAAACCATAAAATGTGGCCTCCAGCTCTATCCTTTTTTCTATATTTCTCCCTATGGCCATGTAGCTTATCATTAATTCTATGAGCTAAAGTCTTTTGTTACTGATTATGGAATATTTCTCTTTCCTTTTTTATTAGAAAACAGGGCTTATTGATAAAGTATATTGCTTTCCAGTGACCCACTGTTTGAGTTGGCTCCTAGAAGGTTCTGCTCAAATGTCCTGTGAAATTAGAATATATGTTTATTTATATTGGGCTCTATAAATAGGTTCCAGTTATCCCATATCTCTCTACAGAAGTAGCGGAAAAGGTGGAACCTGGGGTTTTCCAGATAACGGATCTTTCTGTAATCATCAAAATCATGTACACATTAAATAAACCCAATAGGCTGGCTTTGCTTCCAATAATGATCAATTATATATTAGGTTGGATCACGTAAAGTACAGTTTTATTATTACAGAGAAAAAGAGTCTCAAGCAAGACTGAAACGTTGTAATAATAAATAAACTTCATTTCTTTTCCCCATATTTTTACAAAATTAAGTGTTTACCATAAGCTGTGACCAGGCTTTCCAGTTACCGTAATTGGTGTTTGAAATGTACAAGCATGACACTGATGAACAGGGGATATGGGTAGCAGCATAAGAGCATTTCTAAACATGTGGTTATATTGTCAATAAATCTACAGTTGGAACAATTGCCCCTATACATGATCCTCTGTTTGGCTATTTTAAGCTTCTATAAATAGAAAAAGACAGATAACTTTGGAAAATGTAATGACAGGCAAGCACCAATCCAGAACTGTGGAGGCTTATTTATTGAAGGTGGATTTTTGTGGTTTTTAGAGGTTTTTGAAACCACAACTAAACTCACTCAAAGCTTTAGAGCTTTTTAGACATATAGGAAACCCACAATTTTTTTTGTGATTTGTGGAAAAAAAATCTCAGTTAAATTGTTGGTTAATTAAACCATTTAGTTTAGAATCCAGGAGCCAAAAGATAAAAGATACGAGTTTTATTTTATAGCATGATTAAAAGACAAGAGATATCAAATTCAAAGTTTAATCCAAGCATCTTTTTAGTACCCAAGTGAAAGAGATCCATATTACTTCTTTTCTTAAAAGCTCAAATGTTATGTTTCCTCCTCTTACATTTTGAACAACTTCATCTATACCAGCTAGTAAGTTTTCTTACTTACAGCCACAGTTTACAGTTCGGTCAGTTAAAAAATATAATTAATAGAAATTTGGTTACTTCAGAAATGGATCCTATTCTAAAAAATATCCACCACAATTAACAAAACTTACCAGACACTAAATCAATTTTAAAATTAGAAATCTAGTTACTAACATATTGGACAGACTAGTTGTAAACTAAAGGATAGAATAAGGGAACATGTGTTAAACATTGCCAATGATAATTGGCAAATAGCCTGCAAATATTTTGCTGAATGCAACAATACAATTGTCACGTATGCAAGGCCGGATTTCCTTTTCTGGTGACCCTAGTCCGACCTGGTCCTTGCTCCCCCCTGCGAACATGTGCACCCCCCCCCCAAGTTCAAGTGCTGGCCCCCAGGCCACCAGGTCCTAGTGCCTGCCTGCAAATGTGGGCACCCCCCCAACACATGCGCATGCGTCTCCCCAGTGCTCATCTAACCCTCAAATTTTGCTGCTCCAGCCCTGGGCCTATGTGGCCTCATCACAGATCCGGGCCTGCATGTATGGCAAACTCAAATTCCAGGAGAATGACTGGATTCCTGTCTAGGCAGGATCTTCTGCCTATTGCAGATTCAGGGCATCTGAGTTCATGGCAACCATCTTCTTCTCTTCGGTAATCTTCGGGAAGTAAGTGCTGTACCAGCACATACGCAGTTGGCGCAGTCCCGAACAACTGCGCATGCGCCGACAGTCACGGAAATTGGCGATGCGCCAGAAGAAGACCCAAAGATTACTAAAGAAGAAGAAGATGGCGCCCGTGAACTCCGATGCCCTGATTCTGCACAGAGGGGTAAGTAAAGAGTTAGGGGCATTTACCAGGGGTAGCAGCTAGGCTGGGGGGGGAGGGGGGGACTATGTAGGGTAGGGGGGTAGTCCCCCTACAGGACCTTAGCCGTCTGCCTGTAGGGCAGCAGTGTAGGAAATTACATAGCAACCTGCAAGTCAATGGTTCAAACCCAGGCAGGTTGTTCAAAGAGCAATAGAACCCTTGCATTCTTTAAAGAAGCAGCTGATAAGTTCAGAATTTAAGAGGAGAATTCATTCTCTTTTGAGAAAAGCAACATAGAGAGATGGATCTGAAGTTTCCACCTGCAGCAACTTAAATTATGATTTTTCCTATTGGGGGGATGAGTTTGTGAGACAATGAAACAAACTAGATATCTATGTTTTTACTTTATCTTACCCTCATAAATACTGGTTGCCTAGGACACAAGCTAACAAATCACGAATATATTCTGTTGTGTCCACATTCAGGTTTGTATCTTGGTATCTCCATATTTATATGTATTAATGCATCCCGTTCCATTTCATGTAGCAGCCAATTTTACTGTTACTGCAGCCCTTCAACAGAAATATAAAGAAACAACAACGTAATATTCAAACAGTAGATTGACTTGCACTTGGCCTTTGATACTTTCTTTAACCTAAGAGCAGCACTTTCTCTACTACACAGATTTACAATAAATGTCTGTACTGACATCAATGCAGCATGTAACCTCTAAGATTGGCTGAAAATCAGGTTGCTGACATCTCCAAATAACACTGAGCAAGAGGGTGGAAAGTCCTTAGAGAGACTGTTCTTTGCCTCCCACCAGGCACTTCACAGCATCGGTTTTTAGGTAATTTGCAAGTAGATTTGAAGTGAAACAAATTGGTTTATTGCTCATTGACTTGGTTGATGTAGAGGGAAAAACACACATATTCAGCCACCTCATACTTTTCTAACACTGTTGCAATGACAAAGATGAAGGAAGGGCATTGGGTCCTAAGATTGGTGAAGCACATTGGTGTGAAAAACGTACATAGAAGGAAGAGATGAGAACAGAAGCCGGTGTGAAAGGGACAAGGTGCTAGAATAAAGATGAATTAATAAAGAGTAAGTGGATCAAAAGCAGAGGTGAGAGAGGCTACAGAATAAGTAGATAGGAGGGGCAGTAGGAGAGCTAATGGGGGGCCATGGGGTTGTTTTTCTGTTCAAAGAACATTTAATCTCTCTAGATATTTTCTGCTTATCCTTCATTCTGTCTATCTAGTAATCTACCCATCCACGAGCGAAAAACGGTTCATTATCATTCTTGCATATGGCAATAAAACATGGGAATGGTATGCTGTATTGCAGACAAAACATATTTAACAAATTTTAATAATACGCATAACAACTTTTAGGTTGGAGAAAGGCCGCAGCAGATTTTATTGACAAACTTCGAAACATATCAAATAATATCAATATCATTTTCAATTCTTTAGCCAGCACAATTACATCATTGAGCAGCCTATCCACAATAGTTCCGCCTTTAATGTTTTTTGGCCAGGAACTATTTAATACATAAATAAAAATTTTCCTCCAGCTGCGACAATAACTAATATAATCCTTAGTCATCTTCCAATATATATTATTATTTTCTTTTTTTTTTTTTTTTTTATAAAATTTTCTTCTTTTTTTTTTTTTTTTTAAAAATTACAAACAACAGGGTGGGCGGGTGGGTGCAAACCTGGACAGCATACCGACGATGCTCCTTCTTCACCGGTCTTTCGCCGACTGATGGTAAGTTAGCGGCGACTCGGCTTTTTATACCCTTCCGTCTCGGTCACGTGATTGGCGCTAACCAATCAAAATTTTTTATTTTACAGAAGAACCGTTGGACATTCAAACTGACTTGGTAAGTATACAATTAACCCTTTCCTTTCCAGCCAACCTTCCCATGCCGGCTATTAAGTTTTAAGTCAAACTTAAGCCACACATACTATTTATCCAGGGGCGCGCCGCCAATGAGGCGAGCTGAGACGCTCGCCTCAGGCAGCAATGCCGGAGAGGTTTCCAGGGGCGGCAAAAAGCCGCTCCTGGTACCTTTAAGAGCCGAATTTCCGTTTTTTAAACCGGAAATTCGGTTTTACTAATGCGAGAGAGCGCAATTGCGCTCTCTCGCATTAGTGTTCCTGCCTCCCCTCCCGACAGGTAAGTCGACGAGGGGGGCGGCATTGCAGGAGCCGCCTCAGGTGGCCCTTAGGCAAGAATCGGCGCTGTATTTATCCTGTTTATGGACAATGTTCCAGGTTACCTCAAATGGCTGAATGGAGGCTCAGACAACCTGTGTTATTCTAAAAAAAAATGTTGGACCATAAAGCCCAGTATTCTCTACCACTTAGAAATCGAGAAGGTGCTTTAGCTACCTTACCTGTGTAGGTAAATAGGTTCCCTTTTTATTATATAATCCCCTAAGGTTTGGCCAATAAAAGTCACTTTTATTCATAGAAGGGATAGGCTCCTTTTCCTGAGTCAAAGCATGGCCTTTAGTGCTCCCTGGTTTAGCCACTGTGTGGCAATATGGTAAAGTGTACTGTATATGCTGAGCACACATATGCTCAAGGTCATTTTTGTAGCATCCCTTACCTGGACAGGTAGGAAGGGTCTCATGGAGCCTAGATAGGTCAGACTTATTTGGTGGTAGGCTATACTTTTTAATAGGTCACTCTACGGGGCCCATTTACTTAGCTCGAGTGAAGGAATAGAATAAAAAAAACTTTGAATTTCAAATTTATTTTTGGCTACTTCGACCATCGAATGGGCTACTTCAACCTTCGACTACGACTTCGACTTGGACAGGTAGGAAGGGTCTCATGGAGCCTAGGAAGGTCAGACTTATTTGGACAGGTAGGAAAGGTCTCATGGACCCTAGGTAGGTCAGACTTATTTGGTGGTAGGCTATACTTTTTAATAGGTCACTCTAAGGGGCCCATTTACTTAGCTCGAGTGAAGGAATAGAAGAAAAAAAACTTCGAATTTCAAATGTTTTTTTTGGCTACTTCGACCATCGAATGGGCTACTTCGACCTTCGACTACGACTTCGACTTCGAATCCAACGATTCGAACTAAAAATCATTCGATATTCGAAGGATTTACATTCGGCAGTCGAATATCGAGGGTTAATTAACCCTCGATATTTGACCATAAGTAAATCTGCCCCTAGATAGATAGATTAAGGCTATTTATCTGAGAAGTCTAAAGGTCTATCAAGGAGTGTTAGTGGTATTAGTTTCTATTTGCGGTAAATCCTTAGATTTCGATATTCGAAGTCGAAAGATTTACATTCGGCAGTCGAATATCGAGGGTTAATTAACCCTCGATATTTGACCATAAGTAAATCTGCCCCTTTAAGAGTGATAGATAGATTAAGGCTATTTATCTGAGCAGTCTGAAGCTCTATCAAGGAGTGTTAGTGGTATTAGATTCCTAGATACACTATTGCCCAGGAGTAGGAAACTAAGTGTATAGACTTAGTGTTCAGGGACAAGGAAGGCATCTCTGGCTTCCAGTTAGGATAAGGCCTGAAAGCTAGGCGTCCCTTCTTTATAAACTGCTTTGGTTCTCATAGCTCACTTTGCAGGAGTATTAAAATGGCAATTTTCTATTTATGATTACCCAATGGCACATACTACTAGAAAAGTATATTATTATGAAAATGGTTTATTTACATGAAGCAGGATTTTACATATGAGCTGTTTTATGCAATATATTTTTATAGAGACCTACATTGTTTGGGGGGTATAGTTGTCCTTTAATATGAATTATGTTTAGTGTTTACCAGCATTTGCACAATGGAAGCAACTCTACTGTGAAAGCAATATGTTCAGGAGATATATCTCGCAACGTGTTAAGATGCTGGATGTCAGCTGTCTGTTGATATTGAATCTATTGTGTTGAGAATTAACAATCACTTGGCAGCCTCTTGGGAAGAAATTCTCAGTTTTTTTGATTGAGCTGAGAGATGTTTTGCATCAATAAGGTACCTATGGGCCCTCTCCTATTTAAGGGTATATATTATGGGGTACATTTACTAACCTCGAGTGAAGAATTCGAATGATAAAAAAATTTGAATTTCGAAGTATTTTTTTGGGTACTTTGATCGAATCCGATCAAATCGAATGATTCGAAGTAAAAATCGTTTGTCTATTCGACCATTCTATATGTATTAAAAGGCACTACATTTGCCCAGGAGCAGTAACCTATAGCGACCAATCAGTAGGAAGCATTTACTGGTCACCAGTTTAAAAGCAAACATCTTTTTTGTTGCTATGGGTTACTGCTCCTGGGCAAACGTAGTGCCTTTTATTACATATGGGGGTTCGACTTTAACATCTAATTCAAATATATTTTTAAAAAATCCATTCTTCATTTCTCAGAGTCTGTATGTATTTCTTGTATGCATGTTTGTGACACAGGTAAGACTCCATGACACACGGATGTATTTGGAGAGTTGCAATGCAAAGTAGGATGGATGAGTCAGCTCATACCAATGGCAGCGTTTCTTCAGCAGAACAACTGACCTATAAGTGCTGAATGCCAGTGGTTACCTATTTTTCTATCTCCCCAGCAATCTTACTGCCATTTACAAGGTTAAATCAATTGTTCTGATGAAAGTAGGTTGCTATGAGTCAGTTTCCTCTGGCTTTATAGCTGTTTTACAATGTAAAGTCAAAACCCTTAAAGTAGGCAGTGATGTTCATTCCTGTGCACAACCAAACTGCCATGGTGCCACCCATATATAATAACCATGCCTAAACTAAATACACAAAGATAAATATTTTATTATAGCACATCAATGTTTTAAGTTGGTTAACTGAAACTAAATGTGTAGGGTTATGTAATAAAAGGCACTAAGTTTGCCCAGGAACAGTAACTCATAGCAACCAATAAGATGTGTTGAGATTGCTTTTAAACAGGTGACCTGTAAAAGCTTCCTGCTGATTGGTTGGCATAGGTTACTGCTAGTGATGGGCTGATAAATTTGCCAGGCAGGAATTCGCTGTGAATTTTTCACCGCCAGCAAATAAAAATGTTTTCGCACGTCAGAATAGTTGCACGCATAAAATTGTTGTGCGTCAAAATTATTCGGATATCCATTGGCTTTAATGAATTTGGACAAAATAGTTGCATGTATAAAAATTGTCAGCGTGTATAAAAATTCAGCGAAGCGGGACAGATTCGCCCATCACTAGTTACTGCTCCAGGGCAAACTTAGTGCCTTTTATTACAACCCTTTAAATTACAAATGTATTTTCAGTTGACCTAAAAACACTGATGTGCTATAATAAAGTATTTACGCTAAGCAGTAAGTGAGGGTTCCCATTTAACCCCTGGCCAGTTGGCCTCTTTGGTCTTGCCGTAGCCTCTTGAGGCTTGTTGTCTGGCAACACACAATTCTATGAAAAATTGCAGTGCCCATTTTCATAGAATTTTTAATCAAATAATTCAACATTTTAAAACATAGTAACTTTTTTTCTCTTTAATAATAAAACAGTAATTAATCCTTATTGGAGTCAAAACAATCCTATTGGGTTTACTTCATGTTTTAATGCTTTTTTTTAGTAGACTTAAAGAGTTTGTTCTCCTTTAAAATAACTTTTAGTATGAGTGGTAGAGAGTGATATTCTGAGACAATTTGCAATTGGTATTCGTTGTTTATTATTTGTGGTTTTTATGTTATTTAGCTTTATATTCAGCAGCTTTTCAGTTTGCAGTTTCAGCAATCTGGTTGTTAGGACTCAGACTACCCTAGCAACCATGCATTGATTTTAATGAGAGACTGGAATATGAATAGGGAAGGGTCTGAATAGAAGGATGGGCAATAAAAAGTGGCAATAACAATACATTTGTAGAATTACAGAGCATTTGCTTTTTGGATGGGGTCAGTAATCCCAATTAGAAAGATGGAAAGAGTCAGAAAAAGAAGGCAAATAATTCGAAAACTATAAAAAGTAAAAAAATGAAGGCCAAATGAATAGTTGCTTACAATTAACCATTCTATAACATAAAAAAGTTAACTTATGTTAAGTATGGAGATACAAATTATGGAAAGACCACATATCCGTAAAACCTTCTTGATAACAAGTCCCATACTTGTACTTCATTTTCCAACCTATGGTAGTTAATCAGTTAAACCATTTCATTAGGTTGCAGTGGAGGATATTCAGGGTATATACAGCCATAGGCCACATATTTAGCTGCTGTGACTGCTGCACGCTGCCATTTCTTGGTGTCCAGGTGTTATATTTGGTGACTCATTCTGAGAATAACTGAAGGATGGAATAATGATAATAAACTAGAAACAGAACGTAACAACCACAGCAGGGACTGAAAAATCTCCCTTACAAATTACTTTGCTCTCCTCTTCTCCAGTATAATAATAACTCTTCTGAAATGTGTGTCTCCTGGGTGTTTAGTGGAAGATATCTGAGCCCCAGACCATCTCCCAGCAGAGAGGAATCTTGTTCAGCAGCTGAACATAAAGATTATAAACTGAAAGGAACAGTCAGACAATTCCCCATTCCAATCAATCAGTATATGACTGACGCCTTAAAAACTATGGACAGAATAATTATGTACTACTTTAATTTCCGTGTATTATAAAAGCCCACTAAACATTACCCAGATACGTTTAATGGAGATCATACAAAATATTCACAAAAAATATTAGAGCAGGGCAGACACAAGCCGCCATCTTTTTTTACAATGTGAACCCTGAGGTTGCCCTTACTAAATATTGTACATTATGATCTGGATAAATTAAAGCCTTTATAGATATGAGTCTCTGTCCTTTCTCTGCAGCCATAACTCTGTTGCCTTCTACTCACACACAAACATATAGGTACTGTAGGTAAATTGGCTCATGATAAAAATTGACCCTACAGTAATATGTGAATGATGCCTACCAGCCAGGGCCATTAGAAATCACAGGGCCCCGTACAACATAATTTTATGGGCCCCCTGGGGCACACCCGGACCAGTTCAACCCCATGCCCCACCCTGCACCACATTAAAAAGGGGAGGCGGATTAAGGATATATGAGGCCCCTAGGCTAGAGTGACACAAATTGCCAAATTGATAGCAAATTGAATTATTATTTTTATTTGAAAAGCTTTTAACTTTTATTTGAGCCTTTCTGCAGGCAGGGTGCACCTGCAGCAGGGTGGGGAGAGTGACACAATAGACAAGGTGCTATCCTGGTCTAAAAGTTAAATATGGAGTGGACCTTTTATTTCACTGTGTGCAGAAATGATTTCACTGTCTGCAGACTACAACAATTATTTTACTGTCTGCGGAAATTATTTCACTGTCTGCAGGCTACAAAAATTATTTCACTGTGTCTGCAGAAATTATTTCACTGTCTGCAGGCTACAAAAATTATTTTACTGTCTGCGGAAATTATTTCACTGTCTGCAGGCTACAAAAATTATTTTACTGTCTGGTGAAATTATTTCACTGTGTGCAGAAATCATTTCACTGTCTGCAGGCTACAAATATTATTTTACTGTGTGCAGAAATTATTTCACTGTCTACATGCTACAAAAATTATTTCACTGTGTCTGCAGAAATGATTTCACTGTCTGCAGGCTACAAAAATTATTTCACTGGGTCTGCAGGCTACAAAAATTATTTTACTGTCTGCAGAAATTATTTCACTGTCTGCAGGCTACAAAAATTATTTTACTGTCTGGTGAAATTATTTCACTGTGTGCAGAAATCATTTCACTGTCTGCAGGCTACAAATATTATTTTACTGTGTGCAGAAATTATTTCACTGTCTTCAGGCTACAAAAATTATTTCACTGTGTCTGCAGAAATTATTTCACTGTCTGCAAGCTACAAAAATTATTTCACTGGGTCTGCAGAAATTATTTCACTGTCTGCAGGCTACAAAAATTATTTTACTGTGTCTGCAGAAATGATTTCACTGTCTGCAGGCTACAAAAATTATTTCACTGGGTCTGCAGGCTACAAAAATTATTTTACTGTCTGCTGAAATTATTTCACTGTGTTTGCAGAAATTATTTCACTGTCTTCAGGCTACAAAAATTATTTCATTTTTCCTTATCTAAACTGTGTTTTTGTGTCTCAAAATTGTTACAAAGTATCTTATTTGCACCTGTTAGCTGTTCTGGGCTCTCTGCTAAAAGCCAATTAAGTGAGAAACTTTGTTTCTTTTTCTGGCTGTTCATTGCATAAAAAATAGGGACTTTCCAGTACAAATGACGGACTGCGGGTTGAGCTGTCAAAAGAGGGGCTGTCCCTCTGAAAAAGGGACAGTTGGGAGGTATGTTAACTAACTACTGCAAAGCATTAGTGGGAAATCAGAGCTACCTGATTCTGGCAGACAATACAGCTTTATGGAAAAATTAAGAACCACTGAAAATTAATTTTCCTATTTAGCAGTATTGTCTGCCCATTTGTGCACATGCTGGTTCTGACCTTTAAAACAATCTACCAGAATCAGGTAGACCTCATTTCCCACACTGCTTTACATGCTTCTTAACAAGTTAGTTAATTATCATGAATGTATATTGGAGAGTTCTTTATTTGTTGGGAAAAATTTTATTTTTGGGTTTACGTCCCCATTATTTAAACAATTTATAGAGCTGAACAAATAGATAATGACATGGGGAAGGGTAACTGTTTGTGTAAATCAGATTCAGAATACAAAACATAGCAGTCTCTTTCTACACTTTTAGCCATGGTAGTATTTGCCAATCTCTGCCATACATCTACAATACATCCATAAAGGGAAACGGTCAGAGAAATTACATTTTTTATTTGTGCCTATAAATTTAGTATAGTACAAAGTAGCGCAGTAAAAAAAGATATCTTGTGCTCATAAACCGAGGCTCTGGAAATCCAGAGATGGGGAAAATCGCTTTCAATTAAATGTATACTTTGTGCAACTGTGTTAAGGGGCCATACAATACCTCTTCAAAAGCCTGTTCTACAGGAGATCTTTTTTCAGTTGGGTAAAATTTTATTTTATTAATTTAAAATGTTACATTTGTTAAAAAGTTTTATTATTTAATAAATAAGGTACAGCTGTTGAGAAGCTAAGCTTAGGGGTCGTCACTAATTATCCAGCAGAAAATGAGGTTGGTCTGTAATATAAGCTGATGCTACAGGGCTGATTATTAAATTCTAATGCTAATTGCACTGGTTTCTGTGCTGCCATGTAGTAATTATCTGTATTAATTACCAATCAGCCTTATATTGTGACATTTCTATTTTATGTGTACTGTGTATTGTGAGTGGGTCTCTAAGCTCAGTAAGTGACAGCAGCACAGAACATGTGCAGTGAATCAGCAGAAAAGAAGACGGGGAGCTACTGGGGCATCTTTGGAGACACAGATCTTTACTGCTATAGGGCTGTGGTTGCCTTGGGCTGGTACAAAAGCCCAAAACATAATGTACAACATTTCTAGCCTATTTATTTGGTTAAGCTTTAGTTCTCCTTTAAATCTACAGCTTGACAGGAACAATTAGGATGTGAATGGGACATGAACTTTTGTACAAAGACTCACTGCAAGCGTTAAACCATTTAAATGTAATTATTACAACCCTCCTTTTTCTGTTCCAAGGGCAAAGAGCCCACATGATAGTGTCCCAGGATCCAAGGTTGCTTAATTCTGTTCTGCCCTCCATTCTCTACACATTATCAGTGTGCAGTATGATGTTATTATTGAATTTATGCTACCCTAGGGAATATGCACTTGAAGATTAAATATTGGAGTAGCTTCAGGCTCAGATTAAGACCAACAGGGCTGAAATCCTTGCCAGCCATCTACACTGGTTACAGGATAGTCACAGGCTCTTAGCAATATTTGTATATGTGTGCAGTGCGTTATGTGCAAATCTTGTGTTCCATGGGCTTTTCATCATGGCATGTTATTAAAGAGCCCACTTAATTTAAAACATCCAATGCACTGCACTTTTAATGTTTACAATAAATGGCAATATCCAAAAAAAAGATCTAATTATAGTATTTCTTGCACTGTACTTAATTCATTCCTGGGGGGAACATATTATGTATTGAACTGTGTGAGAAACATCCATTTCTATGATGTTCATTGCACTGGATCAAGGCATAAACCAATACATCATCCCTGCCATCACTGCATCACATTCTTATTCAACATGAAATATCTCCAGCTCTTCTAAAAAATAGGTAAGTACGTCTTGGAATTGTTTTGTTAAATTGGGCTTGGAGATGAAAAGAAATATTGGTTTCTGCCAATTTTCAGCAACTTAGGAGATGGTTCTTTCATTCCCAACGACAATGCCACAAAAGATACAGAGCAAAATACTGCTATTGCCTGACAAAACTCTAATGAGTCCAAGAACCAGCTGTTGGATCTGAAAGTCAGTCACAGCAAATGCCACACAGTACAATGTAGTATTATAAATGGATTTTCTTTATTTATTCAATGAATTCCAAGGAAGACTATTCAATGTAAGAATTCCTTCCTTCAGCCTATGCTCCAAGGGTGGTTTGGTGTTTATACAAATGGCCTGTAGATGTCACTGTGCTCATACTTATACTGTACATACTTCCTGGAAGCTTAAAAGTGAAAGTGAAAGCTTACTTTTGTGTAATGCCTGCAGGACTCTGCTAATAAAGCACTGTTATACTCTACTCATCCTCTGCTACCCAAAACATAACAGGTGGGCCTGGGATTTCACCATAAACTTGATTTTAAGAAGAACTTGAACGGGCTTATCTATGATTGAATAATCTGTTTCCACCACCATTTATACCATTTATATTTTTCGTAGTCGATGGTGTGGAGAAAGTATTTTAGAGGAGCCAGCTAATTTTAGGCAGTATAGGCATTAGATCTATTATCTGGAAAGTTTGGGTACTTAAGGTTGTCTGGTATATATACCTTAAAGGATAAGGAAAGGCTAAAATTAAGTAAGCTTTATTAGAAAGGTCTATATAAATACACCAGTAAACCCTTAAATGAATGCTGCTCAGTCCTCTTTCAAAAGAAACACTGCATTTCTTTCTATTGTGTCCCCTCCCTGCTGTAATCTGAGCCCAGAGCTATGAATGAGCAGGGAGAGACTCAGGCAGGAAGTGATGTCACACCAAGCCAATATGGCAGTTGCTATCCTAAACAAACAGAGAACACTTTTAAGAGCTGTTTACTCAAGTATGGTAAAGCATTCCGCAGAATAATTATAGTGTTATAGCTTGCACTATTTTGGCTAATCTATTGGCAATAAACTGCTTCAGTAGCTTTCCTTCTCCTTTAAGTATAGAATTGCAGCATTGCAGCTACTGCTTCTTACACAGCAGTAGGGTTGTCAAGAGAATATGTTTGTCGATGGTCAAATGTAGGGAAGGAAATTTTGGCCAGATAATGAGCTGGGAACGGTGGGTTATATGTGGATTTTGGTTTCATAAGAGAGTCACAGAATTGTCTAATCAGCTTGACTATTTATATGGGGAGGAGATATTACCCTGGGGATTATTGGTTTAACTAGATGTTAATGTGTCCCCAAAGCAAATTCAATTTAGGGCCCCACGAACATTGGTAAGTTGACCCATTCCACCAAGATTTTTTGAAGTTGCCCATTATTTAAGGCCATACTGGATTCTCTACACTCTTCCTGTGTAGTTGCCCCCCTTGTGGTAATTAACATGTTCAAGGCATTAGATGCTGCACCCGATCCAACATTGGCTGTGAGGGGTAAAGTCGTTTCCAGGTGAGAGAATCCTGTGGGCCAATTCCAGGGACTGCTGAGCTTTAAGGTACTTTTTATGGTTTACACTTTACTTTTTTCAGCATCTTGTTTTACATTGGTTCTAGTAACTGAGATGGTATTTATCAGGTTCCCTCTGTTAATTTCCTATGTCTCCCAGTAGGATGCAATGGCTTGACTTGTGACACTTGTAAGTATTGTATTGTGACACTTACAGATGATATCCTACATGCAAAGGAAGAACTGAATTCAAGATTGGTATATTAACATTATTAAATCATTAACTTTGCCAACAGTATCCTCAAATCTATCCCATCCCCTGGTAAATTGCAGAATAGGCCAAACAAATGAGTTAAACAAAGGATGGTCTAAATTAAAGCTCTGAGGCTCTAACTGTAACAGGAAGAAATATGGAGGCAAAAGACAGAACTCTGTCTGTTAATTGGCTCTTGTAACCTAACATGTATGGTTTATTTGGTTTGTTTGTGTGCACCATGAATCCTACAATCCCCAGGGGACGGCCCTTATTTTTTAAAATGGCAATTTTCTATTTATGATTACCCAATGGCACATACTATAAAAAAGTATATTATTAAGAAAATGGTTTATTTACATGAAGAGTTTCACATATGAGCTGTTTTATGCAATATATATTTACATTGTTCCGGGGTAGAGTTTACCTTTAATTAATTTTAGGAAGCTCTCCCAACACCCTTCCCCACAGTGGAACAGGGGTGGGCCAACCTTTGATCTGCAGGTAAAACCCCATTGGCTGTTCAGTGGTGGTGAGATTAGCAATTCCTGCTTCCTATACCTCTGACCTCACAGGGCCAAAGTTGAGCCCAAAGAAGGCACCTGAGCCATTCAGCATCTAGCATAATGTGTCAAGTTATGGTTATATTATTATAATTAATACAGCCGTGGCCTTTACTTCCTCCAGCACAGTGTCAAGTGTTTTATTCAACAATAACTGGCCACAATTAGGCCCATTAGGCAGCCATGCTAATTAGGAGTAGGTGAAAGGAGGTTTAATCTGCAACACAGGAGGGGGTCTCTTAACTGTAGGGGCAGCGAGGTTAAGCAATTCTCTACTGAGAACTAGGCAGAAATGCATGATTCATTGTTGGGGCTTCAAAATAGGTTGAATGTTTTACTCCGAATATATCTAGAACTTGGTCATGGTCCAATGTGAATTTTCAATTGAAGGATTCTGAATGTCGAATTGTTAAAATATCAGTGTGCAGTGATTATAACTTTCTTCTTATCTTAGACCAGCAGGGACTGAGGTGTAGCTAGCAAGTGCATTAGCAGCATACACATTCTCTACTGGTCACACATATGTTAAATTCAATACTGTTATTTATTACGTTTAGCAAGGTTCCTGCGTTTGCCTGTGTGCTGGAGTCCCGGCCATCTAAATATTTATAGTGCTAGTTTAGAGAGCAGCTACACAACGTCAAAGTCACAAGACAGTTGTCAAGTCACCATAGAACATACAGCCTGAGAGAATGCTAATATTTGTGTCTTGTCTAGATTCTCTTATTTATTTCCACCCCATTTCAGTTCAATATCAATGTCTGTGACTGCACAAGGCCAAGCTTTTCAGGATATATATTGCACTGGCTTGCATTCTTGTTTTAATATAAAGAATTTATAGGTTCTGAGTCATTACTTTAAACGTATATACACATTCTCATTTATAAGGTAGGAGTTGAGCAGTTTTATGGTTGTTTTTTAAATCTCGCAGACCACATAATAAAAGTGATTCAGGATCGGGAGCAAAATTGTTCATATTCATCGACCCGACACAGTAAATCCTAACCGTTTGCACTTCAAGGGCAAGAAGAATGAGGGAAAGGTCTTTTCCTGATTAAATTAAGGGGTGCCCATTAATGTTTCTTACACTTTAAATTAGGCCACGAGCAATAATAAGGAATAATAGGACATTTATAACATGGGACAGGAATAGCCTTAGTGCTTTCAATATCTGTCTTTCTTGTCATCTTCACCCTCTGCTTTTATTATTATAGTTTATTTTAAGAGCTTGACAATTTCTGTAGCACTAAAGAATTGTGGCAGCAAACAGAAGAACAAACGGAAACAACCCTAAACATCAGATCTTAATAATCTTTCATATGTTCTCTCCTTTTCTTCCCAAAACTGCCACCATATATCTCCCTATATACATTTCCAATCCTCTCTCTCCCTACTACCCCTACCTGCCCCTTACTCTCTCCTGATCTTATTATAATGAATCTCATGTCCAATAGAATTAGCTATGCCCAGTGATATTTCCTTTCCCAATTCTGCAGCTCCAGCAATTGATTCCAAACTCCTGTATCACAGCTGTGTGTGTTATTGTAAGTCAATAAATGGGATGCAAGACTGATGATGGATATAATACATACACCAGGGAGTTGCTTTAAAAATGGGGGAAATTTTTAAGGTGAAAAGACACGTTTTTCTATTAGTAGGGTTTTAAGCAATGTATGTGTTTTATAACAGAAGAGGCTATTTGTACACTAAAAGTATGTGTCTAAATTGCTTTCAATGAACCTTTTAATGTTTGCCATTGGTATTGGTATATTATACATGAGCTGCTTTTTATTTTATCACCATAAATGATTTTTTTTTTCTTTTTGACAATTATTGCACAGTACCACAGGTCTCACACACTCCTTGGGTCCTTAGCATGCATATAACCCCTCCTCTGGGACTTATGTAGGTAAGTTAACATGCAGAAAAATAATACAAAAAGTCAAATATGCAGGGTTGCTAATAACTCCTACTATGTCAGCCCAACTTGTGATTTATAGAAATGTTTGAACAAAAATTTGCCAAACACCGCAGGCTAGTGTAGCGGGGATCTCCCCTATGTCTGATGAAGGGGCACTTCCCCGAAACGTTACATCACTTGACAAAATAAACGTGCAGGGGAGATCCCCGCTACACTAGCCTGCGGTGTTTGGCAAATTTTTGTGCAGAAATTGTTGGGAGAGGTGCCGACCCCTCAAGCCAGCACTAGGCAACTAATATCACGAGAGACCCAGGGGAAATTAGGAAATCTTTTTTGCTTATAGAAATGTTTGCCATGTGGATCTTTCGTAAGGTCAGCCTATATTGGCAGGGCCAGCAGGGGGAGCCCATTCTCCAACTAACTGCCTCCCCTAACTAAAATAACCCCTAAAGAAGAGCTGACACAGGGTGAGAGCTGAATGGAAGTGACAAAGGCATGAGAAAGAGCAGAACAGAAACCAAATTGGAGAATACAGGCAAGAGAGAATGGGAGGGAAACATTCGAAGGAAGTGGCAATAAAAATGAAAAGGGAGAATATGGCCTATGGGAATGCTAAGAAGAAGCAATGCAGATATGCTAAGTGGTTTTGTATTTTGGGTGCAACTTGTTCACGCCTTGTTCCACCAGTGGCCATGCCCCAGTTCTGAACCAGGTTTGTAAGTGTTTCTTTACACAGTGCAATTCCGCTCAATTGGGCGCTGTTCCAGACTTCAAAGAGAGGCATGTATTCATCTTGAAAAGCGGCTTTATTTAAACATACTCAGTAGTGTACATATTATGCAGTGGGTGCTTCTGGACTTGCACGTTTCTTGCCTAAAAACTTGGCACTTCCCGAGAGTCTACTCTGAGGAAGTGCCAAGTTTTTAGGCAAGAAACGCGTAAGTCCAGGGGTCCACAGGGTACTTGCACAGTACAGGCTTCTCTAAGGCCAAGCTGTCAAGGTTTGTCTGATTCCATTCAGTAACAGCGTATCACAAAGTGAACACTTTAGAAACAGACTTGGCTATGATCCCTACACAACAGGCAGTATCACCTGGGAGAGAGAGATACCTCCAATCTATCCTCCTACAGTATGTTGGAGCTCAGGACTGCTCTCTTGTTGTGCCTACAACTGAATTAACTGCATGCAGTGCAATCACATTATAAAGTTGTATTTTTTTTACACCATTCAATTGGGGAATATTACACCTTTTTTGACACCACATTAGATTTGGGAACAATTCAGGGGGAAAAATACTTTGACATAAAAAGTGAACTGCTGTTTATAAAGTGCGGCACTTAACTTCAGTGTTCATGGTGTATAATGGAATAATAGAGGTAAACTGTTCTAACACAGTTATGCCCTACAGTGTCAGCTCTTGTTCCACTGTCACCTTCTGCAAAATATTTTATTTTTTTCAAATAGCGTCAGTTTTTCTACTCTGCCTCATCCCCTTTGTAAATACAAAGTTGACTCATTTCCCACTGTTAACTCTTCATGAAATAAAGTGTCAACTTGTAACGGGGCTACCCATGGGGGACACCCTTAACAGTCAAAAGCAAATGCACAGCCTTTGTTGCAAGAAATAGGCCTGGTATACACAGCTCCGGTTTTAATGGGCGGGCACCCCGAGGCCTTGGTGAAAGATTTGGCCAAATACCGACCGAATCCTCATTTTCCTATGCAAATTAGGGGCAGGAAAGGAAAAAGTGGAAAAAAAATCTTCTTTTCTGATGAAAAGTTATTTCCCTACCCGCCCTTAATTTACATATGCAAATTAGCATTCGGTTCGGCCAGGCACAAGGATTCGGCTGAATCTGAATCCTACTGAAAAAGGAGTCCTAGGATTCCGTGCATCCATAGTAAATTTAGTGTAAGGAAAATGCTTAAACATCCAGTAAAAATACCCAAACTGTCAGATACAGGCCTTTCTCTCTCTTCTCCCTTCAAAGTACAGAATGTTTTCTATTGCGCATCATCTGCAGCATCTTTTGTGATAACCGAGTTTGGCAGCTTGGTACTGTGCAACCAATCAGCAGTAATGAAATGCTGTAATGTGGTGCTTTGGTTAGATCAGTCCAATCTATTTAGAAGTACACTGTCTGCTTGCTCTGTCTCTATTTCCAGAGGGATAACCTGATAAACATTTTGCTTTGCAGATTTTGTTTAATCTGTCTTTTAGGCCTAAATTTATTTTATTATAAAGAATAACTTTATACTTTATAATTTTTTTGTTGTTGCAAACTTCCTTCCATAAAATCCTGCAGAACACATCTGGTACTATTAGCCAAACTGATGTTACATGAAGCAGTTATTCTTGTGTTATTAATACAGGTACTGGACCTGTTATCCAGAATGCTCGGGACCTGTATTTTTACAGATAACGAATATTTCCATAATTTGGATCTTCATAGCTTAAGTCTACTAGAAATTCATGTAAACATTAAATAAGCCCAATAGGCTGGTCCTGCTTCCAATAAGGATTACCTATATTTAAAGGGCACGTAAAGGCAAAAAAATAAAATCCCATTTTTACTTTTTTTAATGAAAAAGAAACATATCTCCAATATACTTTAATTAAAAAATGTGAACCATTTTTATAAGAAACCTGGCATGTTCATTGGCCAGGGATCTGATCTGCTTGGAGGGAAGTTAAAACAGATAAAAAAACAATGGCTACGGGTGGATATTCAATGAGTTTGCATACGCACAGAACACTCTTAAGATACTATAGGCCATTGGTTTTCAGACTCTTCAGAAGTCCAAGCACACCTTTGGTTAACATTCAGCTACAGCTCCTATTAGCTAATAGCAATGCTACAGATGTAGGAAATATTGGAGTATCAGCCATTAAGCCGTTGTTCCAAAAATACCTTGTACAGCAAACAACTGCTTACCCCCTTACTACAGTGTAAGTGACCTTCAAATTGGGCTTCTAGGAGTATCTAATTGAGCAAATAGGGTTTAACCTCAAGGAACAAATCATGTCCTAAATGGCCTCCAGGCTGCCACCCCCAGCCAAGGCTTTGTGCCCCCTAGGGAAGGCAAAATGGGCTTTGCCATTTTAAGGGAGGCTTCAGCAAAAGCATTTAGTTTAGTGGTAATCTAATTATCTACCTCACAAGGACCAAAAATGGAGCAGCTTCAGTTTCCATGTTTAGCCTGTTAAAGGAAAACTATACCCCCAAAATAAACACTTAAGCAACAGATAGCTCATATCATATTAATTGGCATATTAAAGAATCTTACCTAACTGGAATATATATTTAAGTAAATATTGCCCTTTTACATCTCTTGCCTTGAGCCACTATTTCGTGATGGTCTCTGTGCTGCCTCCGAGATCACCTGACCAGAAATACTTCAACTCTAACTGTAACAGGAAGAAGTGTGGAAGCAAAAGACACAACTCTGTTAATTGGCTCATGTGACCTAACATACAGTACAGTGAATCCTACGATTCCAGGGGGCGGCCCTTATTTTTTAAAATGGCAATTTTCTATTTATGATTACCCAATAGCACATACTACTAGAAAAGTATATTATTATGAAAATAGTTTATTTACATGAAGCAGGATTTTACATATGAGCTGTTTTATGCAATATCTTTTTATAGAGACCTACATTGTTTGGGGGGTATAGTTTTCCTTTAAGAAATAACAAAAACCATAGATTTTTGGTTATATAAACAATAGGCAAATAGTATGTTCAGCAGAAGCCGTATCCCTTGCACTCATGTTGAACAAGGGGGGGGGGGGGGCTACTGACCCTTTAAGTTAATATATAATACAAATGTCATACAAATGATCCAGTTGTGTCCATCTCCAATCAGATTTCGCTGTAGTAGAGGTGGCCATTGTCTCCAGCAGAGTCCGACCATGAGACAAGCAGATACATTTTATTCTTTTTTTTTGTTTTACTAATTTTGCCTATTCTTTTGAGCTGACTCAAAGCTCAGTAAATGAAGATGTCAAAGCTCATGCTCCAGAAATGTTGCTTCATTAAACAGACCAATTACTTATCTGCTCTGTCAGGGAACTTTTCCAAGAGCCAAGAATAGAGCAAGTGATACTGTACAGGGCTGGTAAACAAATGAGCACCGCACTGAGATGTTCTAGAGCAAAGAAATAAATTACAGTTTATTGACTAGTAAACATGAATTGCATGATGGAAGATTGTTGGGGTACTGCCATAATTCTTTGCTAGGATGTGAACCTTCAAATGGCCATTACAAATCATCACAATCTGATTCTGTTCAGCATTTCACATTAGCAAATAATAAGAAATACTGAAAGATTCAAGACTACCCCCAGACAATGTGCTGAAAAGAGATAATAAAGGGGCCAGTAGGACCTGGTTTAGGTGGAAAGAAGTAATGAATTGTTCAGTTTTTGTTAGGTTCAGTTTGAGATGGCGTTGGTTCTTCCAGTTGGACATTTCAAGGAGGCAGTTAGAGATTGGAGTCTCAGTTTCTGCTGTTATAGGAGGGGTTGATATATATATTTAGATCATATTTGGATTATACATATGGTATTTAAGGTCAAATGATTGGATGAGATTTCCCAAAGGATCATGGGTGTATAGGGAAAATAGCAATGGTAAAGTACAGAGCCTTGTGGTCAATGTTCCCTCAAAGCAGTGCGCTAATGCATGAACACAAATCTTGAGGTCAGTGCACATAACAAGTTGTGGGGCACGCAAAGAATTCTGCATGAGAACACAACATTTTGTATTAATTCTGACCTGGGCACATGGTTTTTTTGAATTGTTTGCTATGTGCACATTGCCAAGAAGGAATTAGATGAAACGTTGCTTGTTGCACACCTAGATTAAGTGGAACTGGTGATCAAATGCAGATCATTGGTGCAGGCCCAAAAGCAGGTGCAATTTTGTATCTAAACAACTTACAGAATAAGATATGTGCTTTGCTAACAGAGTAAACCTTATTTATCTAGTCAACCATAGCCATCGTAGCAACTATTTTGAATAAGGTGCAAAGTGCAATGTCCAATGAGCCCTCTATTCAATACATCATTGACCATGTATTGATCCCACATTATTTTGCACAAACTAAACATGTAAGAGAATTCCCATATTGATGGCAATACAACATTTTCAGTGAGATACCAATTTAGCACCCAGTATTGATGCTTCAAGTTGCAGGTGCAAAATTAAAGGGAACATGCAAACATACTGGAATTCATGAAAAAAGTAATATATTGTTAATGAAAACAGGGTAAATTGTTCTCATATTTGCACTTTGTACATTATTGGTTTTTAAAACCCACATATTACCCAATGAATTATATGAGTTTGTGCAATTGTGAAGTGGGCCTTGCAGATATTGAGGTGGTCAAAAGATTTATAGGAATAGATTTACAGAATGCAGATGCCTGGATTCAGGGATTGGTTTCTCATTGACAGGAATTGCCATCAACCACTGTTTGAGGATCAATACTATTGCGCCACAATTACTCTAATTCGCTTTGCTCCATTGGCTTGAACTGGTAACAGCTGCTCTCTAATATATACAGTAAACCAGTAAATAGATTGCATTCATGGGATTTGTAGCAAACCTAGTTTATTATTTTGATAAGTGGTGCTGGTGTCTCCATCATCATCTCAAAAGGTTTGAATCGTAAGGAGACATTATAGAGCTCAGCCATTGACATAGGTGGTAAATTGAACATTGCTTACTAATACTTTCTCATATCTAACTATAAATACAAGCTGCATTCCACAAGTCTAATTGCGCTGGTAAAATGTATTTAAATCTGTAGTTAATATTCAGGTACATTGTTTTAATATAACAATGTACAGTAAATAGAGAATTATGTTGATTTTTGAGGGTTGCAGTCTTTTAAAAAATTTTAAGGTTGCAGCTCATCCATAAACTTTGGATCCAGCTGAACACTGACCGCATCCTCACCAATTTGATTTTCCTTCAGCTGTTTGGTGCTTTACAACCTCATGATTTTTAGACATTGGTTACAGTCGGAATCTGAATCCTGCAGAAAGAGCTGAGATTTGTCCCAATCCTGGACTTCTTTACACTGCTCGTTACTACTTAATCTAAATTTGTGTTCATGTAGGTTAGAACTGAAGTAAGAAAGAGCCCTGACATTAGGCTTAGCATGTACATATTTTTATATGCATGTGTGAATTTTAAAATGCATTTTGTAGGCACATCAAAAAATACAGTGAAACACATCTGTGCTAAAATTACAATGAAGACACCTTGCAGTGATATGGTATTTAAATATATAATGAATTTATATCCAGGAACCCTTTTCTGCTATGGATTTAAAGCCACAGCATTTGGATATTTTTGTCTTTCATGAAATCTTTATAGCAAATTTTAGCACTTTTACAACACAGGCAGTTTTCTTTTACATTTGATATGACTGTGAGACACAAGTTTGTGCATGATCATGCCATGTTATGCTGCCTGGCTGTAGCCACTGGCATTCAGATCTGCATTTAAGTACAGTTGTGTTCCATTGCCTTTTATTTTCTTGATGTGTTTTCCAAATACATTAAAATGTTCAGAAATGGAAGTTGAACTCACAAAATGAATAAATCCAATACAGGTATGGGATCTATTATCTGAAATGTTTGTAACCTGTTTTTCAGGATAAGGCAGACGTTCTGTATTTGGATCTCCGTACCTTAAAGGCCACCTATTGGGTAAAAATGTTATCCCCCAACCAAAGGTGCGGGCTAATAGAGCCTGCATTCCGGTTGGGGATAACTAGTTTTTTTTTTTTAAAAATGCCCCCGCCAGCGCTAGGCTACCCGCACGGGGAGGGGCAAGCAGCCATGTCTGGTCACTCGCATGCACATAATGAAAATCTGCCCCAAATTGCTCATTATGTTATGCACATGCGAGTGACCGCACATGGCTGCTTGAATCGGTGCGGGTAGCCTAGCGCTGGCGGGGGCATTTTTTTAAAAAAAAATCTACTGTTATCCCCAACTGGAATGCGGGCTCTATTAGCCCGCACCTTTGGTTGGGGATAAGATTTTTACCCAACAGGTGCCCTTTAAGTCCACTAAAAATCATGTAAACAAGAAATAAACCCAGTAGGATTGTTTTTCCACCAATTTGGAGTCATGCAGCTTATTTACCATCAAGTACAAGGTACTGTTTAATTATTACAGAGAAAAAGGAAATTATTTTTAAAATTAGAATTATTTGCTTAAGATGGCCTTCTCTTAATTTGGAGATTTTCTGGATAATGGGTTTCCTTATAAGGGGTGCCATAGGTATATGTAACTCATTTGTATTCTAACACATTTAGCATGCATTTTAATAGACACGCTCTAATGCCTGTGTGTGTTAGCCCTTATTTCTGTTTGTGTTGTCTGAAAAGGCTGCTGTCCAGGGTGCTGATTCACAATAATAATCTGTTGCGAGCCGTAGGGCCTTGTAGGTACCTATATATACCAGATATGCTTAACATAATGACATCTATTTCCTACATTGAGAGAGACAGTTCTATTATTAAGCAGAAACATGTAAACTGTTGCAGCAATTACAATGCATTGCATACAGTGTTCACACGTTTGTGCATTTACATTAAATCAGAATCATGCAGGATCGATAGCCCTGTTTTTTTTATAGAACGCCCCAGTTTCCTTTTATTTCCTATAGGCAACTGAAAGTGAATTAAACCTTCACAATTTAAGATTCAAAAATCAGTCCTAATATTGTGAATGTTTGGCACGTACGTACTGTACATATGACCTCTTAGCCCACCTCTAAGCACACATACTTTTTTTCATAAACAGAAAATTCCGGGCAACAAATGCTAAGTAAATGTTAAAGAGTTCAGTTCACCTTAACATAACAATAACTGTACTGATTATCATTTTAGAGTCATTTCATGACTAATCAAATTCTAACTCAATGAACAATTAGTTTATTACTGTACAAGCTTGCAGTCAGTGAACTTATTTATGGCTAAAATCCGACTCCTAGTTCTGCTACATTTAGGCATCACATTGCACTAGGAGAAAAAGGATCCCTATAAAATTTGTGCATAGACCTGAAATAAGACTACATGGCTTGAAATGATCTGCAAAAGCTGATTTCCTTGCTGCAGTGATGGTCAATCTCTATATATCAACTTGGCTTATAGGGGGTTAAAGGATTGTGCCTTGTTCACATCTTCTCCTCTGACTCATCTGTGTGTAGATAGAAGGAGTGGCTTGGTCTCAATAACGGGGGATTCAATGCACAAGCAGGAGCAGCAGTAGTATATAGAGAGAGACTGGAGTGAAGTGATTCTCTTCTCCTTGTGAATTCCAGCCCTCCCTGTGTTGGACTTTCACCCTGTTCCCAACGCATGCCGTGCATCTAGACATGTGGCCATATGTGTCCCAGAGGTAAGACCTTTGACATTCACCTTTCTCAGTGAAACTAGAGCAACATTGTAAAGCTCGTAGCTACTTTGCCAAACTCTAACCACTACATGTGCCCTGTTCCTCCACTAACCTATATAGCTTGGTGCTTCTCTGTGATCTTCAGTGGGAAATGGGTCACTCTCCATATTGCAGTAAGGATTTAAGCAGAGACAAAATATCCCTAGGAAAAGAACACAACATGCAGACTTGTGCTCGCTGTTGACCCTTTCTTAAAAAAAGAATCAAAATATTTCCATGTCCACGGCAGCCTATTGTGACTGAAAGAGTTAACTGACAGTTTTTGAATGATGACGAATGGGTTTCAATCATTAATGCACAATACGGAATTAATTCTCAATGGTCAGGACAGCAGTGAACTTCAGAATACCCTTGGTTATGTATGTCTCATACTCCTCTGATTAAAAGGGATTATTGGCAAGCCCAGATCTCTGTTGTGCAGGGGCAGCCGAGAACATTTTCCTTCATGTTGTATTTCTGTGAGCACAGCTGGATAAATCAACTCAGCTTCCACAGAACTCATTCCAATGAATAGAAATAAATCACAAGCTAGGCATGCCAAATGACTGATGCTTCACCTTTAGGGTCGGGGACATAATCTCCATTTTTATGAAATCTATTAATACATTACAAGTGCCAAAGCTGATGTTCTTGGGTAAAACAATGAGAGATTTAAAAGGACCGTTCCTTTTAAAGATGCAGTATTTGAATTGGTTTGGGTTCTAATAATCTCATGACAAAACAAATCCCTATGCATTGGAAGCAGTTAATATGTTGCTGCGAATTTCCCTGTTGTGTAGGATCGGGGAAGGTTTGTTCTAATTTTGCATACAAGTTGTGCAGATGTTCGGATGCTGCCGGGGAGAGATTTCCTGACGTGACCGTTGCTCTTAGCAGTGAAAATGACATGGGATGTTATTTGTATCCCAGGAAAGCAGGGACAGGAGATAGAGATCAATCTTCTTAATGTTGTGTGATATTAATGGGATATGGATATTTATAATATGGTATTACTTCATATTTAGAATATTGCATATTGTACAATATCTAACATATAGTAATCTGTTCTATATGATTTTTCCTATAAGGTGCCCCTGAGATGTTGGGGGCCCATGGGAAATTACTTTACTTCAGTTTCCAAAATTGAGCCCTTCACAAAAAGAATACATTGTCCTCTGCTTCTTGAGCTTTCCAAGAGTTGAATGTGTAACCTTTACCTGTTGTTGAGCTTTATACAAAGGTTGCATAATACCAATGGCGAAGAAATTATTTTCTTGTATATATTTAGAGTGTCTAACGCCTGGCTCTTATGGGTTTTTTTTCTTCGCATTGTAAGGTTAAAATCTTTTTTCTAAATGCGCCATGCTTAGTATGAAGCTGCAATGTTCTCAAAATGAAATGGTTAAAAAATGAAATTCTCATTGCAACGTGCCCTGGTTCTGCATGATTCCATCACTATTTTTAATAGCAGCATTAAAACAGATAACTTTATTATCGCCAGAACAGCCAGAAAGGGATCCAGTACAATAAGTAACAAGAGGATTAGAATAAATTCCCCACTTGGTATAATCCCAGCCCTACAGATATCAAACAGTTCTATAATGAAAGCGGCAGCTCCATTATCCCCAGTTTAGCTCAATATTAACATTATCTCAAATAATTGTGCAGGATATATTAACCTTTTTATTGCCAGGAGAACATCAATGACTGTCCCATATGTTTGCTCCTATCCAAGTAGTTAGCAACTTACCCCCTCATACTGTATATGGACATCTGATGGAGTTATTGCTTTTTTTCTGTAAGTTGTAAAGGATAACTATACAGGTGTGGGATCCGTTATCCAAAAAAACTATTATCCAGAAAGATCAGAATTACGGGTCATCTGCCATAGACTCCAGTTTAAACAAATAATTCAAAAATGTAAAAGATATTTTCCTTTTTCTCTGTAAAAATAAACTAGAACCTTGTACTTGATCCCAACTAAAATATACCAATACTTATTGGAGGCAAAAAATGTTATTGGTTATATTTAATATATAATAATAAAACCCCAGGTCCCCAGCATTCTGGATAACAGGTCCCATATCTGTAAAGGCAAACGCAGCATGAAGGACAGATGATGGCAATGAGTGGCTGAAATTATCCCAAGGATTGAGTGGAGTCTAAATTTAAATCATTCTTTCCAAATACTGTTATTGCTATGAAATTAGTTTATTTGTGCTTCTATGTTGTTATTGCACCTTTCCAGATTCATCTGCCTTAGAGGGAAATTGGTTTTCAAACCTAACAACAATGTTAATAATCTCTGCCATAAACTCACAAACACATAATGCACTGGACTGCAACTTGGATGTCTTTCATTGCCTGTAAGACTCCCCATTTGAGTGTAATGTATGAAGTAATGCTGATTCTATTGCAGATTTCTCATAAAGGGTTTGGGGAATAATTTCCTTTTGTGCAAGGAGGGAACCCTGGTTTAGATATGTGGGAGGAATCGCATGGCTGGTTGAAAACAAATTTTCATGAATATATTAATACTCAGTTCTTCGGTATGATACAAGGGGGCTCCACACTGCAGTGATCTGTGTCATATTTACTTTATCATTGAGTCACGGAATGGATCTTATAGATCACAGATGTGAAGTTCTTGTGTTGGAGAGCCAGATAAATGTGACTGATTAGAGAGCAAGTACTGCATGCTACATGAAGAATCATAATAATGTATAGAAGCGTCACAGAAATATATGTCAGAGTCATTAAACTGGTGGCCTTGATGTTTTCTATTGCCATCCACAGTTGTCTATAGGGGATGGCAACAGTCAACAGGAGGTACATAGTGGGGTCCCAGACAGCAGCAAGAAGACTGAGGCATAGCAGGTACAGCAGAACAAGACGGTGACTGTAAATAATGATATCCATCAGTGATTATGGCAGCCCTTCAAGAGATGTTGATGTACAACTCCAGCAGTTCACACTTTCTGTAAACATTGGTGGCGAATGTTATAGGAAGGGAAATTGTAGAAGTACGGGGTCAGGCCTAGGGGGAAGGTGTAGGGGAAAGATGAAAAAGGTATTAGAATGCAAGTGGTGAATGATGGGAAAGCATTTGTGCTGGTTTAAAAGAGTGGGATTGGTAAAACAGGCAATGACAGGAATTAAACGGGGTTAAAATCCCTTGTAGCACAAAGTCAAGCTTATTTTCAGTTGCATTTTATTTACTGAAAAGTAGATGTCCCACTAGAATTCCTGCGCACTGGCTGAAATCATCTTTATGAAGGAAAGATGACAGTGCTGTGGGTTTTCAAAAGCTGGTATGCCTTTTCTGGCTAATAGTAAATCTTCTATTTCGGAAGGGCAGCCTTGCTTATTGCCATGCTCCCTGATAATGTTTTCTTTCACTGCCTTCTTGCTCCAGTTCATTTATTTCAGCTATAGGATTTAGGCAACCAGGTGAATAAATCTAAAGTAACTGTTGTTCCCTGCTGGTTCCTGGCATACTTATTGTGGGGCTAGAAAGAGAATGAGAGAGAGCTCTGCCAGTGAATGCGAATGCTGCAATCACACATGCTATAATACTCATACTATATAATCAAGGAGCGCACACCTACACTAACTGATCCCTTGGTCTCCTTGGTTGAACCTCTGAAACCTCTATTAAGTACCCTAACTACTTCTAGGATAACTAGACCTAGCATTAGCATGTCCTACATTCTAGTTTTCCACCCTCTTTCACCAAGTAGAGTTCAAAGAACCATACCTAACCCAATAGGGAATTCACACCTCCCATGGAGTATGCCTAACCACCAATACCTGAACCTCCAGTTCATTTATTTCAGCTATAGGATGTAGGCAAACCAGGTGAATAAATCTACCCAGCTGAGAGGTTCAGCAATTATATTATTATCATTATTACAGGTATGGGACCTGTTATCCAGAATGTTTGGTACCAGATAACGGCTCTTTCCATAATTTGCATCTTCATACCTTAAGTCTATTAGAACATCATGTGAACATTAAATAAAATAGGCTGGTTTTGCTTCCAATAAGGAATAATTACAGCATATCTTACTTGGGATCAAGTGCAAGCTACTGTTTTATTACTACAGAGAAAAGGGAAATCATTTTTAAAAATTTGGAACATGGAGTCAATGGGAGTCAAATAGAAAATCTTCTATTTCGGAAGGGCAGCCTTGCTATGCAATGCTCCCTGATAATGTTTTCTTTCACTGCCTTCTTGCTCCAGTTCATTTCTTTCAGCTATAGGATTTAGGTGAATAAATCTAAAGTAACTGTTGTTCCCTGCTGGTTCCTGGCATACTTATCGTGGGCTAGAAAGAGAATGTGAGAGAGCTCTGCTAAGAGGACTGACAGTCAATGCGAATGCTGCAATCACACGTGCTATAATACTCATACTATATAATCAAGGCGCGCAGACCTACACTAACTGATACCGCTGAAACCATCTTCAAAGTGGACCACTTATTCTTATCTGGCACTGTGCACACAAAGGCTTTGGATACCTGTGGAGGAGCTAGAGCATAAGTGTCTCTGTGTCAGATTGTACTACTTGCAAATACCAGAGCCATTCTGCAGCCAAAGGCGATTGCAACTGTGTCTTTGGATGTTTGACTGTAGAGACCATGAATGTGTACTTTGTTAAACCTGACATAATGAAACGACTTTCTCCTTTCACTGCAAATAAATATTTAATAAGGCATGGTGGACAAGCAGAGCAGTAGGTACAGTGAGTGTTACTATTGGTTAGTGTTGGAACCCTACACTGGCGTGAGATGGTCTCCTTGGTTAATACTCTGAAACTACTCCTCGAATAACTAGACCTAGCATTAGCATGTCCTACATTCTAGTTTTCTACCCTCTTTCACCAAGCAGATACCTAGCCCAATAGGGAATCCACACTTCCCATGGAGTATGCCTAACCTGCATGGAACCTCTTCCCACCAATACCTGAACCTACTGTACCCAGCTGAGGTACCCTACTGTACCCTCATAGGTCCCTGCTCCAGTGGAGCTTACAGGCAAAAGGTGGAAGGACTATATGCTGACTCCCCTATGACCCGCAACCTGCAATCCATAACCCGGACCCGCAACCCGCATTCTTACCCGCTTGGGCCCGCTACCAGACCCGCAAGTACCTTATCCGCAACCCAGATCTGCAGACCATCAAGAATCAGGAAGTGCTGTCATTGTAAACCAGAAGTGACATCATCGGAATTAGGCATGATCAGAAAAAAAAGGAGTAAAACAGGAAGTGCTTTATTTTAAACCAGAAGTGACAGCATTGGAAGTAGCTGTGAAACAAAAAAAGGAGTAAAATTCGATATTGAGAAGACCCGCGGCCTGAACCATGACCCGCAAACCCACAGAACCACTGACCCACGTCTATACCCGCACCAGGAACCTCTACTCGCAACCCACAGTCAGCATTCTGCAAATTTTTCACAAACTTATATTACACTCTAACTGAAATCAATGCCAACTGGGCGCTAATGAAAACTTCAGCAAACAAGTTAATAAATTGTAGCTTATATGTCAATATAATAACCAGGATGGAATAGATTATGTAAATAATGGAAAACTGCCACAGTGCTAGTTCAGCATTTTTTTAAAGAAAGACCTAACTAACAAAAAGCCTACTGGAAGTGCGCTAAAACTATGACATTGCAATTGTGGTTGCACATCAGTTGCAAGTTGTGGCTCTTTTTTTCAGAATTGGGACCATTCCTGGCACACATTGACACAGACATGGCAGCACTGTTTAGGGCAGAGACATATGCTGCTATTTTGAGATATTAGTCACCCAACGACAAAACGCTTCTTCTAATCCTCCCAAACTGCCTTCCCGTCGGCTAGAATGTAAATCACCAGTGGGATGGCACTCGGATCACTTTGGCTTTCCGAAGTCACCTGAAGTTTCCTCGTGAGACGACTTCGGCTGATGGAAGGCAGTTCGGGGAGATTAGTAGCCCGAAGAAGAATCGATTTGTCGCTGGGAGACTTTTCCCCCGAAAAAGCAGCATGTGTCTCTGCCCTTATAGTAATGTGGGCAGTTTGATATATTTTCAAACACTGTAACCACCCTAGAATAAAGTTTAGCTAGGAAATATCTACAGTAAGCCCTGCTATGCTCCTTTACCGCTGTGTTTTTGTCATGAAACTATGGCAACTTGTCATTAAGGAAACTTTTTACATTTTTGATGTCTGCCACATCATCGGAGATTTCATCTTAGTTTTTATGAAATGCTGTCTCACAATCAAAGAGATTATTTGGATTCTATACTAATCCTTCAATTGTACATTCTCCCATGTAACTGAACACGTAGGTTCAAATATAGGGCAGTCAGGCTCCACTGATTTGTGTTAGACTGGAAAAATACATTAACCATAAAGGTTAAGTGTAGCATGTGCCACGTGTTTATTATAACCCATATGGTATGAGATGCTCTTCCATCTTGCAGTTTCTGCCTTTTGATTAGCGTACTGAGAAAGAAAAGGCACTTTTAAATATCACTGTCTGGATAATACTTGCAGGGTCAAGCTGCCCCCTACATATCAAGCTGACCCCCTGCCTGATACCTCCTTTTCATCTTACCTCTCCCAGCAGATAATAATGGCATTCAGGTTGGGATGGAAACAAGCTTTATTAACAAACATGTAAGGGATAAATATAGCATAAAAAGTACAACAGTATTAATAGTTAAATAACAGTAACAATATAATAACAATAATATAACAATACAACAATAGCAATAATTGTTACTAAACTCCGGAGTTTTAGATTGCAAAAACACAATCTTTTTGTAAGAAAAAAAACTCGAATTTTTCTTAAAGCCCAAGGCTGCTAAAAGTCATAAGTCCGAATAAAAAAATAATCGCAAACCTGCCGAGGTCATATAAAAGTCAATGGCAGATGTTCCGTCTACAATTGGAAGATATCATGATCTGAGTTTCCAGGCGTCAAATCCGAAAAAAATCGCACAATTCGGATTTTTTTAACGATTTTAAGTCTTTTCCCGCACGAGATTTTTTTTCTAGTAAATTTATTGATAAATATGGTAAAATGTACACTGGAGTTTGGTCGAAGTGGTTTTAAGAAAATAGTGAGAAATCTTCTGATTTTAGTAAACAACCCCCTGTCAATAATATTTAACCCACACCAGAAAATCTTGACAAGATTGGCCACTTTATGCCAAAGCGTTGGGTGGGCAAGTAAGACTGGCCAACCATAAATCTTCCCTCTTGAGGCCCTTGTCTGAGGATGCAGCTCACCTAATGCCTTTGCGCATAAATGGGCCCCCATAAGCCCCCAACTAGTGACCCCCAAAAGCTGTGACATTGCTGCCCATGATATAATGAAGCCTGAACTGAAAAAAAGTACAATGGCAGGTGGAAGCTCTATAGTTAGTATGGGTATATAGAATTTAATGTAGAGAGGTGTGTGTGTATGGATGCTGGGTTTTCATTTGGAGGGGTTGAATTTGATGGACTTTGTCTTTTTTCAACCCAATTTAACTATGTAACTATGTAACTATGTAACTATGAATGCTGTTGCTATACCACAGGAATAGGAGGAAGCCCTCTTTCCTTCTGATCCCATAGTATTCCATGCTACTCCCAACTCCTAACATTTATCCTTAACAGAATCCTAACAATCCCAACTACCTGCATAGCGTAGTTTCATTAACCCTCTTCCTAACCTCAACTAATCATTTGCTAATCTTGTCTAGCCTGCCCTTCCCAGTCCCAGTTAAGGCTCCTACCCCTAAGATACACTCCTCAGTTGGATCCCCCTTCCCCATGGCCATTTACATGAGAATATGCAGGGCTCTGCTTGTAAATACCCAACCATTCATTGTGTTATGGTCTGCTGTCAGTATCTTTTAGAATGAATCCATGCTCGTGTTGTCTGTGAGAACCAGTAGGAAACAGCTTTCAGTTATCCTATTTGTTATATAACCTCCAATGTTAAATCAGGCGTCATATAGAACAGCTGCTTATTCCAGGAATGGCACAAGGCAGATTTTAATGTGAATACCATTTTTAACAAGATCTTTCCTATCTGGTATGTCTGCAGTGACAAGTTTAAGGATAAATGTAGAATAAATTATGAAAAAGGGAGGTGGCACGAGTCAATAAAATAAAAATAAAATGACAGTTAAACCTAAAGGGGAAGTAACATGCTCTGGAGGATGGGAGAGAAATTGTATAAGTATCTGAAAGAATTGGTGAGGAATGTTATTAGAACTGACCTTTCTGTACAGCCGAGGATTATTAGTGCATAGCTGCTGTAGGGTGAATTTATCCATGTGTCAACTCTCGACGCAAATAAATAGATCTGATTTGTCACAAAAAGAGCTAAACAGGTGAAACGTGGAGCTGTTAGCATGGGAACTGTCACCTCGACAGAACATCAGTGTTCCAGAGAACAGCCCGGGATGTTCTTTTCCTGCGGAATAGCCGGCAGACTTAGCTGACATCCAAGCTGGATTCTGGCGGTCTATGATTTGCTATGCTTTGTTTATTCATCAGTTAGTTTTAACTGCAAGGCAGGAATGGATTAACTATTGGGGTACCAAAGATGGGAATGCTGAGGCAGTGATGCCCTAGTGATACTGGGAAGAACCTACTTGATATACATACTTGGCAATACGTTGTTATGTGAGTCTTGTCTAACAGCACTTTGTATGGATTGAAACAGTGTGCATAATAGTTCAGCCTATTCTAATATCTGTGAAAATAAATGAGGAGTCATTTATGCAGGTGCTCTAAAGTGAACAAAATGAAGAGCGCATATGTATGCAATTCATTCATTGAAGAATGCAAGTACAAGTGCAAAGTGTCATTTTGTAGGCACATGTTTTTACCCACAATGGAGTTTTTTTGCCATAATTCCAGAGTAGTTGGAATTATCCCTCCTTCATGCAGTGGTAGGCAGTTCCAGGATTTCTTTACATCAACCCAGAAGGCTGTATTGATAACTGTATTAGACTAGTGCCCATTTAATATGATGGTGCCTATAGTGGAAATGCAATAATAGACTCTGGAAAGGGACTGTGGGATAGCAGGTATAGTAGGGAGAGATGGTGTCTATAGTAACAGTGGGGATAATAGTCTCTGGGAAGGGAGTGTGACTGTGGGATAGCAGGTATAGTAGGGAGAGATGGTGTCTATAGTGACAGTGGATAATAGTCTCTGGGAAGGGAGTGAGACTGTGGGATAACAGGTATAGTAGGGAGAGATGGTGCCTATAGTAACAGTTGGATAATAGTTTCTACGAAGGGAGTACGACTGTGGGACAGCAGGTATAGTAGGGAGAGATGGTGCCTATAGTAACAGTGGGTATAATAGTCTCTGGGAATGGAGTATGACTGTGGGATAGCAGGTATAGTAGGGAGAGATGGTGCCTATAGTAACAGTGGGTATAATAGTCTCTGGGAAGGGAGTGAGACTGTGGGATAACAGGTATAGTAGGGAGAGATTTTGCCTATAGTAACAGTTGGATAATAGTTTCTACGAAGGGAGTACGACTGTGGGACAGCAGGTATAGTAGGGAGAGATGGTGCCTATAGTAACAGTGGGATAATAGTCTCTGGGAAGGGAGTGTGACTGTGGGATAGCAGGTATAGTAGGGAGAGATGGTGTCTATAGTAACAGTGGATAATAGTCTCTGGGAAGGGAGTGTGACTGTGGGATAGCAGGTATAGTAGGGAGAGATGGTGTCTATAGTAACAGTGGGTATAATAGTCTCTGGGAAGGGATTGTGGAATATGCAAGTCATTTAAATTGTCCTAACTATTATAATTAAAATGTATTTCTGCAAAATTCATTTTTCTTGAGCCCCATGGCTCCCAGTATGTTAGAGCCAAAGATAGCATCAACATCCATGCTATCAAGTAGCTTTTTCTCCCAGATGGCAGCCCCAGCACTTAACCTGGAGCCCCACCTCTCCAACTCAGAAATGTAGAACGCAGAAATGTAAAATGCATTGTTTCTAATAGAGTATATTAGAGCCCTGGATATCTTTCTTGATGTTGGTCTCTTGCCTGGATTTCCTTGCCATTTCTATTGGTGTCAGACATGTTACTTGCTGATTTGGTCCTTTAGCAGCTAAAAATACTCACTGCCTTATTTCAGTATTGTTACATTAGTGACCTTATCTATAGACTTGCTGTCAATTTTGGCATAGAGTAATTGCTGCACTAATTGATTTGCAAATGGAGGGGCAAAGATATAATCCACTGACCTCTTGTGTGCTTGTGTTTCTATATATTTACTTCTGCTATTTAAAATTCAATGGTTTTGAAAAATCCATGTCCATCAGAAGAAACAAGCTCTACATTTGCTTAAATTGACACCTAGCTATTGGACACAGGGATGACTTAAATGGACTGTTCACCTTTAAATTGATATTCTGAGACAATTTGCAATTGGTTTTCTTTTTTATTATTTGTGGTTCTTGCATTGTTTAGCTTTTTATTCAGCAATCTATCAGCCATACATTAATTTGAATGAGAGATTAGAATATGGATAGGGCCTGTGTAGAAGGATGAGTAAAAAAAAGTAGCAATAACAATCTTTGTGTAGCCTTACAGAGCCTTTTGTTTTAAGATGGGGTCAGTGACCCCATTTGAAAGCTGGAAACACAGAAGAAGAAGGCAGATAAACTATAAAAAAAAAAAATAATAAAGGCCAGTTGAAAAATTGCTTTATATTAGTCATTTTCTAACATACTAAAAGTTAAGGAAAACTATTCCCCTAAACAATATAGGTTTCTATAAAAATACATTGTATAAACAGTTCATATGTAAAACCCTGCTTCATGTAAATAAACCATTTTCATAATAATATACTTGTTTAGTAGTATGGATCACTGGTTAATCCAAAATTAAAAATTGCCATTTTAAAGGAGAAGCAACACCAAAAGTTAAAAAAAAGACCCTACCCTACAAAGAACCCTTACCTTCTCCCTCCAGCCTAAGTGTTACCCAGGGCAAATGCCCCTAACTATTTACTTACCCCTCGGTGTAGATTCAGGCATCGGAGTTTATGGGCGACCATCTTCAGCCGCTTCGGTAATCTTCGGAAAGAGACCGGCGATTTGGCAATTTTCATTGGTTTCTTTGCATGCGCAGTTGTCGCAAAACAGCAAATTGGTCCAACTGTGCATGCGCCGCTCCGCTGGTCTCATTCTGAAGATTATAGAAGAGAAGAAGATGGTGTAGGGTAGGGGTTTTTAACTTTTAAGAATTAAGAGGCCACCCCCTGGCATCCTACGATTCACTGTGCACACAAACAAATAATAAAGGTTAGGTCACATGAGCCATTTCATGGACAAACTTCTGTCTTTCATTCCTCACTTCTTCCTGTTACAGTTAGAGCTGCAGTATTTCTGGTCAGGTGATCTCTGAGGCAGCACAGAGAATATGACAACATGGGGGTTCAATATGTAAACAGCAATATTTACTGATATCTATATTTCAGTTTGGTCACATTCTTTAATATGCTTCTTAATATGATGTAAACTATCTGCTTCATTTTGGGGGTATAGTTTTCCCTTAAAAGTGAACCAACCGTTTAAGAAGTGGATGGGCCTGAGCTAAATAGACTTTACGGGGTTCTGTGCTCATTTAGCTATTGTTGAGCTTTAATTAAATTGAATAACAGGTCAGGTCACAGTGGGATAACAGAAGTCCCTGGCCACAACAGCAAACAGTCGCCATGCAGCACAGAACCCGCATGACATCTCTAGCAGCCCAAAATGTGTCAATTCTTGGATCCTATAGAAGAGAGAGCAAACGTCTGCACTTGTTCGTAGCAGGGTTTTTTTTGTATTATTCAGCAGGGGCAGGAGAGACAGCTTTTCCTTTGTGTTGATTATTTAATGTGTGGATCAGTAGGTGTTATGTGATAAACACTGACGTGTAACAGAAGAAAAACAAACTGAAATATGAGGCAGCAGGAGGCTTTATGCAGGATTAATATCTAGTGGTTTAGTCTATAGAATCTTGTATCCTGTCCATTCATATTATGAAAATAATACAGCAAAGGTATTCTGTACAGCACAATGATCTATATTGGTTCTATCTAAATAGAATGTGATAACAATAAAGAAAGCCGATTTGTCTTTGGTGGTGTGATAGTATAGACTCTATACAAAATGTGGGAGTCCCAAGGGGCACAAAGTTGTCCTCAAAGACTTAAGCACCATTGTCCCTGCCCTTGGTGGGGTGGTAACTGATTTCAGGGGACAAGTTATGGGGTATATTGTAGTTCAGTTGTTTTCTAATGAATCAAAGATATTAGCAGTAGAATGCAGTTTTGTGATTAATTATCTAATGGGCCAACACACAGAGTGGAGTGTTTTACAGTTGTGTGAGGCTATTGGATCACGTTTGCTCTTAAGGCAGTAAATGCTACACCCTGCTCCTGGTTTCTTGCTACAAAGCAATTCAGGATTGGAGAGTGATGTCCCCATTCTTTGCTCTGATAATGAACATTCTGGGAAAGCACAGACTGTAATTAACAAGTGCAGGAGCAGCTAGGAAAGTCCTATTGTCAGTTCGCCATGATAAATACTCACAGACATTGATTTTTTTTTTTTTGGTTTGTAATAAGGGGCCAACTTACTGGAGTTAATTAGTTAATAGACAGCAATTCTCTCTGCAAACCACAATCTCAGCAAGTTTATAGGATGGGCAGTAATTTATCTTCCTTGCAGTTCTGCTTTGGTTTAAAAGATACAGCAGACAGATCCTTGTCATATCAGGAGGTGGTGGCAATTTCACCCACAGTAAAAAGTAGTCACGACAAAAGTATTATAAAACCAAAACAGTACAACAACATGAATCTAAAGCCTGACACATTACAATGACTTGGATATACATTACATACAGGGTACAAAGGCAGCCGGCTCCACCCCCATTCTTCTGATTGACAGGGTTCTGCTCCCCTAGTCCTGCATTTTGTATATTTGGTTTTCTGACCTTGAGAATGGCCTTGCCTCCGCACAGGAGCCTGCATACACTTAACCCCCACATAGACAGCAAACTGGTGATAAGTGGAAAGGGAGGGGTGGCCAGGGTGCAATTAAAATGACCAGATCCAATCACAAATTGGAAATATTTGATTTAATAAGTGGCATTCCATCTACTGTGATACTGTAATAATGTACCCTTTAAATGGTGTTTGCTACTTTTCCTTGAGGTACTTAATTATTACGTGAGCCGATGTGCTTTCCAGAAAGGTCACGGTTAGTCACAAGCTGGTAAATTGCATTAGTAAAATATATGCACAGATTTGCAATCGGTTTCTTCATTGTACTGATGTGAGATGAATGGGTTTCTGTACATTCTTTAGTGTTATTAAAGGAAAACTACACCCCCCAAACAATGTAGGTCTCTATTAAAAGATACTGAGTAAAACAGCTCATGTGTAAAACCCTGCTTCATGTAAATGAACCATTATCATAATAATATACTTTTTTAGTAGTATGTGCCATTGGGTAATCATAAATAGAAAATTGCCATTTTAAAAAATAAGGGCCGCCCCCTGAGATCGTAAGATTCACTGTGCACACATACAAACTACATGTAAGGTCACATGAGCCAATTAACAGACAGAGTTTCTGCCTTTTGCTTCCTCACTTCCTGTTACAGTTAGAGTTGTAGTATTTCTGGTCAGGTGATCTCTGAGGCAGCACAGATAGAGTCACAAAATGGTGGTTCAAGGCAAGAGATGTAAAAGGGCAATATTTATGTAAATATATATTCCGTTTGGTAAGATTCTTTAATATGTCATTCAATTTTATATAAACTATCTGTTGCTTAAGTATTCATTTTGGGGGTACAGTTTTCCTTTAAAGAAGGAGATGCACACATTAGGTACCATAAAGGGGTTGTTCATCTTTAAAATAACTTTTAGTATGATGTTGAGAGTAATATTCTACGACGGGTTGCAATTGGTTTTCATTTTCTTATATATGGGGTTTTTGAGCTATTTAGCTTTTTGTTTAGCAGCTCTCCAGCAATCTAGTTGCCATATTACCCTAGAAGCCATGCACTGATTTGAATAAGAGACTGGAATATGAATAGGAGAGGCCTGAATAGAAAGATTAGTAATAAAAAGTAATAATATGGGGCCGATTCACTAACTTCGAGTGAAGGATTTGAAGTAAAAAAACTTCGAATTTTGAAGGTTTTTTTTGGGCTACTTCGACCATCGAATGGGCTTCTTCGACCTTCGACTACGACTTTGAATCGAAGGATTCGAAGTTAAAATCGTTCGACTATTCGACCATTCGATAGTCAAAGTACTGTCTCTTTAAAAAACTTCGACCCCCTAGTTTGCCATCTAAAAGCTACCGAAGTCAATGTTAGCCTATGGGGATGGTCCCCATAGGCTTGGCTAACTTTTTTTGATCGAAGGATATTCCTTCGATCGTTGGATTTAAATCCTTTGAATCGTTCGATTCGAAGGATTTAATCGTTCGATCGAAGGAATAATCCTTTGATCGTTCGATCGTACTATCTGCGCTAAATCCTTCGACTTCGATATTCGAAGTTGAAGGATTTTAGTTCCTAGTCGAATATCGAGGGTTAATTAATCCTCGATATTCGACCCTTAGTGAATCAGCCCCTAACAATACATTTGTAGCCTTATCAAGCATTTATTTTTTAGTGACCCCCATTTGAAAGCTGGAAAGAATCAGAGAAGAAGGCTTATAAATTAGAAACTTTAAAAAATAAACAAATTTAAACTATGCTTAAAAATAGCCACCTGTAAAAAAAAAAAAAAAGATAAAACTGTCAAATCCTCAGCAAAATTTTTACAAATTGGTAACTATCATTAGTACTCATTAGGCTGATAATTGACCCCTGGACTTTCTCATACAAGCAATATGCATTTAACATATTCTGTCCTTCTCATGAGTTCTATGCTGTTACTACCATCATTATAACTGACAGTTTACTGAAGCTTCATTTCTTTTTATTGTATACGAGTTTGATGCATTTTTCTCATTTTTTGAATTGCGTGTTTGCCAGATGAGCTTTGAGTAGTCTATTCTGAGTGAAAAGTGATTAAGCATAACTCAACTGACGATAAACAGAAAAGGAGCCTTGATGAATAAGAGTCTGTGTGTGGCACATTGGATGCCTGGATTCATGGTTATGATGTTTCAGACACTTCTTGCCCATTAGCAACTGGGCTTCTGGAACACATAACTCAGCATTTCCCATACTCTTGCCAACGTTTGACTTAGGCAGTAACATGGGTATATATGTGTGTAAGGCTATAGTAAAATGGGCGGCATTGTTACTCTAACTAGCAGCTTTACCCCAATTAATGCTCCGGATGAGACTAATTCTCAGAGGATAAGCCCTGGCAAAGGGTGTGGAGGCAGGGTGTTGTGCAACTGTAACTGTATACAATTCACAATGATTGGTCACCAGTGGTTCTTGCAACTTAACCATAGAACTTAATGCACATACAAGTTCAATTAGAGATAAGCAGGAACATATAACATCAGCAGATAGACATATACTCATAGTACCAATGGTCAGTATGAACCCAACAGGGTAAGAGAGAGAATACACAGCATATATGGAAGTACACCCAGCTTTCAGCCTTTACCCTAAGCTGAGCAAACTATAACACTAGTCCCTACTTATGGGCAGGGTCATACTGAATCGGACTGGGACCCTGGCTCTTGTCGGCCTCGTTGGACCAGATCTGCACCCGCACTGATCTTCCTGACATGACCTCCCTGCTTTGAGCAGGTCATGGCAAAAACAAATTGTGAGTGCAGAGGGAGGGCTCTGAGACAGCAGCACCAGTGAGCCCTGGGCCCCCCCAGTCCGACCCTGCCTCTGGGCCATTAGTACCACAGATCCTATTCCCATGGTACATTCATCTGTATAACAGAGGAATGTACCATGTCAGGAATGTCAGCTGATCGGCTTAATAGCCCACTATCTACAGGCCCGGATTTGTGGCGAGGCCACAAAGGTCTTGGCTTAGGCGGTATAATATTAGCGGTGACATGCCACCCAGCCGCCTCCCGGGGAGCACAGCTCCCCAGCGCTTCATTGTAGGTGCGCAGGCACTATTGCACTGGAGGAGGTAAGCAGCCGCCTTGGGGCACCTGGCCACTAAATCCGTTGCTGACTATCTATCACTCCTAGGACAACCTATTAAAGTGAGTAGCCTATCACTAGATAGACGTGACCTGTTTAGGTTCCACTTCTCCCTTTCTGCCTGCTCAGGTAAGTGGACTGGCAAAATGGACCCTGAGCACATGTATGCTTTATATTAAAACACAGTGCCATCTGGTGGCTAAATCTGGGACAATTAGGGGTCATGCTTTGACCCAGGAAATGATGCCTAGCTCCTGTATAACTAGGGGGCCCTTAAGTGGCTAAACTTTAGGGGATTGTGCTATAAATGGTAATGGGAATACATTTTTCATTCTCCTACATGTGCAAATGTTAAAGATTCACGTGGCACACAGCACAAGGCAGAAAATTCATTTCATGAGGAAATGGATGTTAATGGATGTGTGTGCCAAATGTTTCAGTAAGTTTTGCTTCATTTGTTTATTTAAGGTTGTATATTGAAGGATTACACAACTTTTAGGGCCTGAGTAGAGTGTTAAGCAGAACGTGGAAGCCTAAGTTGAACATCATGGGAAGATCAAGTTATCGAGTTTTGAGTGTTAAGATACTATTACTGATGTGAACTATAGAGACCAATCAGAAACCTTCATCCATGTGCTAATGTGGTACTCATCATCTATTGGCATTTTCTAATCTGCCCAATAGTTATTTTTTTTGCCATATATGGGTCAGACAGGTCATTGGAAATTAAGATACAGGAGTCAATAAACTGCAACTAGAAGTTGTACAACAAAAACCAGTCTGTATTAAGCCTTTTCTTACCATTGCATGTACAGTACATCAATTAGTGGATGGACCACTGAGAGCTCTACAATGCTTACCAATTAAATCTATGCTATGAAAAGTGAAATAGACCAAGCCATGTAGCACAAGCATTCTAGGTATCCCCAGACATTTGCTTAATTAAAATAATTGTTTTTAAAAAATGATCTGAACTTTATTGTGGAAAGTATGCCCTTGAGTTGACATTCACACAGTGTGACACTAGTAACCACATTAACATAACATGTGGCAGATTAATCCATCAGGACCTTGGCTAGAACGCTGCTTTCTTATATTGAAACAAATGAGTGTCAGTTCTGCTACCATGGTTTTTGTTTCAGGCATATGGGGGAGGAAAATGACAAGGTTAAGAAAGAGAGATGACGAGAATAAACAAAGTGAGAGAAAGGATCAGACAAAATGTGAAATGTAGGAGAAGAAAGCAAAACAGATGGACAGTTCAGTGTTAGGGCTGCAGCTGGAGAGTCTATGGCTGGGAGCTGAAACCATAGGCTATTGAGCCCTATAGCAATATGATTTTAGGACCCCACTTAACCCAAACTTCTTTTTTGTGCATATATTTTGAAACTGTGCATAAGCCAAGCAGGGTCCAGGCCTTCTTTACTGGTGTGTCCCCTCGGAGCTGGAACATTTGCTTTCACTATTTAAAGACTGTAACCTCAAGGATTAGATCAGGGGGAAACATGGACACAAAATGGTTCGGAAAAAAAAAACAATGGAGACTAAATAGAATTATCTTTTTCGCAGTGGTGCAGTAAATAACGATAGACAATGTATTGATGTTTTTTTCCCCTAATTATATGGTTACAAAACTTGAGATTTTGTTTAATAATAACCGTACAGGGAAAATAAAACCAAACTGAACATGTTCCTTAACAAAATAAATATAGAATCTTATTTATATGTATTTAGGAATTTATAAATTAGAATTACTATTGAAAACAGTATCTGTCTGGCTTTTGCTATTATTTGCACTACTGATTCCTTTACTGTTACCATTAAAATGTGTTCCAGTAGTTACTTCCCTTCTGGCCAACTCTCCAGTTCCCACAACTCCTTGCACACTTCTGTTATTTCTCTTCTTCATTACAGGTTTGTTAATCACAAAACATGCTGGACATTAAGTCTTGGTTTAAGGGGAGCACGTTATTTCAATGGTACATGTAGTCAGGACCAGCATCAAAGAAAGTGCAGACAGATGTTGCTTTTAGTAGCAATAACATTTACAAATCACTTTTAAACCATTGAACATATTTAATGGCTGTATATTTTCAAAGTTGCTTAGATTTAAATATCATTATATATATTATATTATAGATTGCCTATGACTAAGTGCTAGATAAGCATGAAGCGCCATAGGGGGAATGTTTGATTTTTTTTAATATGAAATAAACCTGTACCTTTTTACTTACATGCATGCTTTGGGAATATTTTTTAAGCGATATGGTTGTACCTCTGTTTGGCCAGCGTGCGATAGTAACCTTTACTGTGCTCTTGATCCAATGTAACTATATGCATTGGTAACAGTTAGGAACTGGATTGCAATTGAGCCTAGGGTTGCACTAAAATAAATGGAGTCTTCATGTAAAATGATGGAATTCATAAAGGTTCTTGCTTCCAAAGCTGATCCCTGCACTTGCACATAGTTGCATTTGGTGCTGGTGTGTCTGTCCCACCTTTGTGAAGCCTGGAGCTATCTGTCACATCAAAATCAGTGGAAGCATTAATGGTTGCAGCAGAATTGCACCTAAAGAGTGGAATGCACACATCATTTTGATGGTTTGAGATGGAACATGTTCCAGAGTTTGAACATTTTCAGCTCAATTGCATATGTTTTGATACATTGATCACAATTACATTGGGTGCAACTCTCCATTGTGGCCACAGCTGTTGGGAACACCATGTATTAGCAATTTGTGTCCAAAATTGTACTTTGTACAGTGCAAGTAAAAACTCTTATAATGTAGTATTAATCAGATAATGATGTATTGAGTGCCTGAAGAATTCCCTGGTCATATTATAGTAAATAAACATTAAATAGGGCCCTAAGTAATCAGAATCCTCCTTTAGCCTTTGGTACCATGCTGGGCAAAATAGTGCCAGTTTGACCAGATAACCTTTTTCCAAAACTGCTTTACCTTCAAGTCCACCCCTCTCTCTCTATTCACTCCCCATGTTGTGTAGTTACAAACCTGTTTGCTGATGATTTATAAGAAGCTTCCTTTATATTGATTCCCATTCTCACAGAATTCATGTTAATGCTTCCTCTCCATTTTAGCTGTAACACTTGTTGGATATTTTGGCTGCACGCACTTGTAAGGAGCTAGATCCTAAGAAGCCTTGGGACTATTTCTGTCTTATTTAGTGCTCTGAAAGTACAGCACCTCTTGTAGATGAAAGATTCAGTCTCTCATGGCACCACTTGCATGGCTTTTCTCTGTTCAATTTCCAAAGCTTTTTCCTTGTGCTTTTTTAGAATACAAAAAAAACAGGATTCTAAGTCTTTCTCTACCTGCTACAGGGAATTAATTGTCATGCTAGTCACAAACCCACGATCTGTCACACCTTTCTCTGTTATGGGGCAGATTGTTCTAGCTGTGTGGAAATTACATATCGGAGGAATAGAATGCCCTGACTCTGCAGCTATTGACAAGCTCTCTGGAGGATTGCTCTTGAAAGTTATAGTTTAACATCAACTTAAGGCTGTCCTTAGTATTCATTTAATTTTAACCACAACTTCCAATATAATCTAGTATTAAAATAATGTTATCCATGAAATGACATTTAACCCAAAAACATTGCACTGGAGCAATCCAGTTCAGGTATGGGATCTGTTATCCAGAATGCTCAGGACCTGGGATTTTCCAGATAATGGATCTTTCTGTAAATTGGGTCTTCAAGCCTTAAGTCTACTAGAAAATCACGTAAACATTAAATAAACCCAATAGGTTGGTTTTGCTTCCAATAAGGATTAATTACATTTTGGTTTGGAAAAGTACAAGGTACTGTTATTATTACAGAGAAAAGTTTGAATTATCTGATTATAATGAAGTCTATTAGAGACATTCTTTCTTTAATTCAGAATTTTATGGATAAATAGTTACTGGATAACGGATCCCATACTTTTATAAGCCATAAGCCACAGACAGCTCTGCAGAGAGACAAACTTTGACCTGGTGCATAGTAGAGAAGTAGATATGAATCATGTAGACTTTACAACCTCAACCACCATAAGGAGTTCTTTAGTTCTAACTAGCCTATCTGTTGCCCCACAACCAAGGCCATAGGAACCACTTTCCATGCTATACTGTGATATGTTTATGCACAAGGTATTTTCTGCAGGATGATACCACTTTATGTGGAAATTAATCAATTGTAAAATAGCTCCATATGTATCAGTTTAATCAATTCAGTAATTGAAGCCGCATCTTAAGACCATGGCCTATTGGTTCCCTAGTGTGCTTTTCCTAGAGACTTCTGCTTCTTAAAATATGAGATTTTAACCAATGGGAATAACAGTTATTATTATCTCTCTCTGTACTATGAGAGTAGTAATATGCCTTAATTGAAAGAGAAGATGCCCTTAGTACTAATTTATCACTTCGGTAGACAGAGAGGTCTGATTTAATCAGTACAGCTTTGTAATAACAGAAAGGAAAGGAAATAACCCCTCTTCTATCCAATAATCCTATGGTTCATTTCTAAAAATCAAATTCATCAACTTGCTTAATACATATAATTGAAAGTGATTACACCTTAACTGTATGATTACGTGATCTTAAAAATATAAATAGTGGATATATCAATTCATTAAAATTTCATTATTAAGTTATAGAATTTATAGTTTTTAAATTAAAGTGCGAATTCATTGAATCTTTCTAAGAAGGGCAGACTAAATCAATTTAATTCTACCAATTAATTAATTAACAATTAATTAATTTGCAATTGATCCACTGCCTAAAGTGCATAGGTGTTAATTAATTAAGATACTTATAAAGTGCAAGTGCATTAGTCCAACATAGGACTTAGAAGAATATGTGAAGAATTAATATATGAACCAAATTAATTAATGATAAATCAATTACCCAGCAACTCAACCCAATAAAAGTAGGAAAATTGATACACAAGAAGGTGGAGTTGTCCAAAATCTCTCTACCTATTGCAATTACTATCCCTGGGAAACCACAAAAAAAGAAATGCGTCACCAATTCAGGTGTCACCAATACTAGGCAAAATAATCCCCTGGGTCCATGGACATAGTCTTCAGCCAACAAGTCTGCACAGACCTGACTATTGCCTGATCTTTGTATTGGGGACTAAGTAATTGAATCAGTGCACATGTGGGTATTGGGCTAAAACTGGGTCTAGTTCAGGCATCACCCAGGTTAGGCAAAAAATCCCCAAAATTAAAGACTGCCCCCTGGGTCCATGGGTGTTGCCAAGGGCCTATATTGCTTTGATCTTTAGCCTGGGGTAAGTAATTGAATCAACGCAGCATGTGGGTTATCATATCAGGAAAAGATCCCGTTGTCTTGCAGTCTCACCATTCACCCAAATCTTGATGTAAAAAGCCAAAAGCCCTAGAACCACAAATGTTTTCTCCCCTTGAGATACACAATGACGCCTTGTACTCAATGCCCAATGACATGGATTGCAGAATATTTGCCATGCACGGATACCCAAATACAAAAAAAATGTATAAACAAAACTGAATTTTATATTTTATTTTTCTTATAGGGTTAGCTGCTTCATTTATATTTCCCATTTAGAACCTGCCGCTTGTAGGCAAGTGTCACCTTTAAGACTATTAAACATCATTGTCACATGGGCAAGCTTTCAATATTCTTGCCAAGTCTTACAATTCATATTAAGATGAAATCTGCATTAATAATTGCTATCTGTTATTCCAGTCTCAATTTAAAAGTGTTGGCAGGAGCTGGGCTCATACTGTTCGCTGCTCAGCAGATTTAATAAGTGCATGACAATTCTGTAGATCGCTCCACACAAGCAATGTATTTCTAGATGTGCAAAAATAATAAGCCCTGGTCTATTTCTCTGCAAAGATTTCAATTAAGTGTCAGTCTTATGTAAAGGCATTTATGCAACGATGATGGATTTAAGGCCATTCAGTCAATATGGCATGTTCCCTGAAAAGGAATATCATACTCGTGAATGTCATCAATCTAATGTTAAAGTCCTTTTTCTACATAACATGGGAAAATGGTGATTCCAAATGTGTTCCATAACAAATGTCATTGTCCAGTTCAGTGAAAGAACATTAATGCTAAATCTGCTGTGGGGGATTATGGGAGCCTGAATTCACCACTGCTGGAAATGGGTGTCTTGTTATATTTGTTGGTCACAGATGAGAAACCCACCCAAATGCCAAAAGTAGTATTGTACATTGACATTTATGTACAGCCATAAACACTCTGAATAGAATTAAGCAGTTCTTGGCTAGGAAATTCCATGAATAAAAGAAAGAAATGTCCTCTTAATGTTCCTGGTCTATAAGGCAGATGAAGGGTTATTCACGGTAAACAAATATTTTATATATCCCAATCCCATACCCATACACAGTAATGGCTAACGGTGCTCCAAAATTGTTATATCCTTTCCAGCTGTTGTGGATGTACTCCCTGCCCTAAATAAAATAAAGTATGAATGTGTAATGTAGACTGTAATTAGCTTCTAACGTATAAATGATTCTAGGTCCAAGATATAACAAGCACTAGAAAATATTGATTTTAGCAACTTTCCAATATTTATACTGAATATTTTCAATGTTTTCATGCCAATTACAGTACAGCTGTAGTAATGTAGGTCATCTTGTGCAGAAAGGAGATTCGCCATCCGGAAACCCATTATCCAGAAACCCATTATCCAGGAAGGTTATCTCCCAAAGACTTCATTTTAATGAAATAATTGACATTTTAATTTTTAAAAGTAATTTCATTTTTCTCTGTAATAATAAAACAATACCCAGGGTCGGATTTACATAGCACGCACCCCTAGGGCCACTGGCGTTCATTGACCCCCATCCCCTCCCCTTCTTTTGTGCACATGTGCAAATTTTCAGCTTCGGGTCTAGAGTACTGGGGATTGATGAACAGGAAATTTTAAAAACTATTGTATCTCCTATGAATGCCCAGTGCTTCCAAACCTATGCGGGTGTGGTTGGGTGGCATGCTGCCCCCCTAAAATTCTGCTGCCCTAGGCCTGGACCTTTGTTGCCTTCCAGAAATCCGGGCCTGACAATACCTTGTACTTGATCCCAACTAAGATTTAATTTATCCTTATTGGATGCAAAACCAGCCTATCAGGTTTATTTAATGTTTAAATAATTGAAATAAAGTTATGGAGATCCAAATTAAACAAAGAGCCATTATCTAGAAAACCCCAGGTCCCAAGCATTCTAGATAAGAAGTCCCAAGTATACCCAGGCACACAAGCAGAATTAATTTGATAAAATGTCAACTTTGCTGGCTTTAAAGTGTAAGGCAGGGGTGCCCAAAATGTAAATAAGGATCTACCAGTCGACCTTTAGCTGGTGATCAGTAGCTCTCAGGACACTGTCAACAAACAGCTTGTCTATATGACCCTCCTGTTTCATGCTTTTAATTTGGATATTTATTCTCTTAAATTACATAAGAAACAGATGTTTCTTAAGTAAAGTAATATACAGTAAATTCTCTCATAATCAATATAATATTTAAGTAATATTTTCCACTCCTTGTGCCCATACTTCAGAGGGACCCAGGGCACTCCAATCCTCATCCTCCCAACTCCCTTCCCACCTCTGCCCTCTTTCCAGCCCTGACTCTGCCCACTCCCCCCACCCAGACTCCGACCGCTATCTATCTGTGCCGACTCTGCTTCTATAGGGGATCAGGCAAATCCTTCCACTGTTTTTCTGTCTATGACATCATCCAACCCAGTTACAGGCAGGCAGAGAGCCATCTAATTTACTGGGTGCCCCAGTGCATCCCTGGGAGAAGGGAAGTGCCTGACTTTGGAGCCATATGTAGAGGGTTACAGACAGAGCTTATAAAGGAAACCCTGTGGCAGCAGCCATAGAGATCAAGATCTGTGGAAAGTGACAGTGCTGCTTGAAAATCTCCTATCTGTGGATGCTTTGGCCACTGTGTGATTCCCCAGGGTGAGGACAGGTCTTGCTCGTGTACTTGCCATGTGTGAGCGGCTACTACTTTCAAAGGGAAAGGTATCTTGGGGCAGGTAGCGCTACCTGGGGACATAACTCTTGGGGAAGGGACATTGAAATGACCGGATTTATTCTACATGTATCCACCCGATGTGTGTGGGACTGTGGCATTGAGAGACTGTGCCAGGGGTTTATAGTCCACACAAGTTCCCCAGAGCAAAGTGATATTGAGTGATTTGCATTTACAGTTATAAAGTTTATATTTGTTTATTGCAAACTGTGGTGGTTTTATTTTTCCTAGTGGAAATCCCCTAGGTAGAGGCACTGAGTTGTGAATCCTAGTTGACCACACTTTTCATAAGCAAAAGGGATTCAGGGCCCTGGAAAGGGTTATTTAAAGAGACAGTAACCAAAGTAGAGTTATAATCACTTTGCAGAAAGGGTTAATGATATACATACAGGGCTGGATTTCTAACTCTGGCGCCCCTATGCCGGCCACGTCATTCCTCTCTGCTCCCCCTCCCGTGTGCACATGCTCACACGCTTCTTCTGCATGCAGGACTGCATGCACCTGGTAAGTATGTGTAGGAGATTTACCATGTGCGCAATTGGCCAGTCTTACCCTGCTTCTTAGTATGGAGAGACCGAGGTGGAGAGCTTAAAACCTTGAACACATACCTTTGCGGTACCAGGTGCTGTACTGAAGGACCCACGCCTGTTTCAGGGTCAAGTAATCAAGTCAAAGCAATTATCAGCAGCACCCCGTAGATTTACACAAACGTGAAATTTATTGTATCAAAACATTTCAAACAGGGCAACGTTTCGTGCCACCCGGGCCCCAGGCTTGATAAAGGGCCCGGGTGGCCCGAAACGTTGCCCTTAGTGATGTGCGAATTTATTCGCCAGGCGCGAATTTGAGAAACGGGCACGAAAATTTGCCGGCGTAAAAAAAAATGGACGCAGGCATCCGTTTTTTGGACGCCGATGCATTTTAGCCAAAAACCGGACGCCGGTGTCAAAAAACGGATGCAGACGTCAAAAAACTGACGCCTGCACTGTTTCACGAAATTCGCACATTTTTCAGCGAAGCGAAACTGCGCAAATTCCCCACCTATTATCAAGCTGTATTACTCCAAACACACAAGGGCAGATGCACAGGGCCACTCCTGCCATGATGCATAATGAGAACTTAGCCTCATGTGGCAGCGAGTGGCCAGTTTCAAGGGGAGGCAAAACGTTGACTCTTGTTACTTTAAGACCGAGTTTTGGGGTTTTAACTCTGATATTCCACTCCTCTACTGCAGAGAACGCTATTGCTCTCCTTGCACTGGTGATGTTGACCCCCTATGATCCGCTCCAATGCTGTTTTAATCATAGAAAGGGCGAGGGGGCGGCATCTAGGCTGCTGCCAGGATCACCCCTGCTCACACACAGGTTATAAAGAATGAACCTTTGACAGTGGTAACAGTATATATCTTCCCAGTTTCCCATTTTCAAAGACAGACATTTATAAACACAGTTACACACAGGCATGCTGACACTGCTTCTGTGGTTACATAATGACAAGCACCAGAGTGAAATTACCAGCAAAAATCCATACTTTTGGCGTTGGTAGTGGGGACGGGAGACATCCTGGCCTAGCATCTCAACTGTAATGAGAAATAATTAATATAACATAAGGTTGTATAGAATAACACCCTTAACAGCAATGGGTATCGAAGTATGTCCTGAGCAGGAATGAAGATGAAGGATTAAATAGGATTTCTGGCTTTCTTGCTAGAAATATAAAGGTCAGCATCAAGTTTTAACTTTCCTTGGGAACTGTAGAAAAAAAAGGCATGATGGGAGATCTATACACAGGAATGGTAAATTCTAGCACTATAAATTCAATAAATAACATTTGTTTGGACACGTAAATCAGTCAGGTAAAAAGAAATTGTATTTGTGAAGAATACTAGATCTAACTTAACCATTCCGGTCATCTCCTGATGCACAGATATGTCTTGCATTCTTCTTAGGTTTCATCCAAATTGAATATTGACTGTGAGAATAAGATAAATAATCTGACTGTTAGATCTGGAAATCTGTTAATAGCTGATCAAAAGAATGAATCCCCGCAAGGCCCAAACAATGGTTCAGCAGAAGAAAATCAATGTTGCTCTTAGTTTTCTATACATAATGAGGGGATTCACATGTCCCAGATGGTTCTCAAATGATGCCGCCAGTCGTTTCCCTTCTAGTAAATTGTTGTTTTTTTAAATGAAGGTTTCATGTAGGATTGCAAGGATGTTTTCTTATTATCTGCCTTGAATCTACTTGACTGCAAAATGGTTGCTCAACAGGTAAGTTCCCCACAATAATAGTGAGCCCAGGAGAATATATCTGAACAATATTTGAACAGGCCTGATGGGTGCCTCGCCAAGAGGCATATTTTGTGGAAAGAATGATTAACACATAAATCCTAAAATACTCCACTGCAAATTATGGAAAAGACATACATCTGTGGGGTAAAAGAGATCTTCTTTATTTTCCTTCTCCACACAATTGATTCTTTATGGGGCCTCTACAAATAAGAGAAGTTGGAATAGTTGGTCCTTCTTGAACCCCCCAAAAACAGCATTTCTTGGCAGGGCTATTGAAATTGATATCTAGAACTCATTTTGATAGTGAGAGTGACAGAAAAAACCTAATAACCAAACATATTTGCCTTCATGTGAACCAATGAACCACACTGAAATGTCCATCTAATAAATGACAGATAAAGGCAGGTGTTCATAGATACAGTACATATGGCATTGGGTAAGGACCAATCATATATGCCCAATGTATTAATATGGAAAGATGGCAAGGTGTACAACCATTGCATAAAAGCAAACTTTTCAGTCATTACAAGTTAATAGAATTAAATGCATAATACTAAGAAAACACAGCTGTAACATGTCCCATCCCCAAGAAGCTCACTGTTTGTAAGGTAGAGGAGCTATATAAAAACAAAAAGATAGAGGGAATCAATTGCTTTTGCCATTTATGGGCATAGTGAGCCCCAGGAATGCCGCTAAAACAATCCCTTCATCATTTCTAAGGATGCTGGAGAACAAGGCTAATGCAGAAGCAGAGTTTCAAAGGTTTAAGGGTGAATAGCTTTGTGTACTACTTATAATGTTGAATTGATTGCTATTGATATATTTTATTGAGCCTAAGGACAGGGGTAGAGTGTACTGGGAACTTAGAACAGAGAAAAAGAGAAGCAGAAGAATGTAGAGCTTTAAAGAATAAAGGATATTTTTTTTTAATATTTCTTGTGCCACTGGACCAGAAACCAAAAGAAAGCCTTTTTGGCAGAAAGGGAAGGAGAATGGCTTTGTGCATAATAGATTGTTGTGGATGAAGATAAGGCTACCAGTGACACCACAGAGATCATTTATGCCTGCAGCCACAGTTGCGTTTGTGCAAATTTCCCAGCAGCGAATTACATGTATAACCCCACAAAATGCACTTTTTGCATCTGTGTATAGTGTGCTCTGCTCTGAGAACAGTTGTGCCTATTGCCACAGAGGAAACCTGGAGCTACCACCACTTACAGGCCAAATAACAGCTCCAGGGCGCCTTCATCGCTGTGTGTTGATTGGTGCAGCAGTTTTGCGTCTAAATAATTAGGACACGTGAAGTGTAAGCGGAATTGTGTTAATTTTGACACATCAACCTCAGTTGCATCATACACCACACCCCAACAATGCTGGAATTCTGGGAAAACCTGCTGCATTATGCAAAATAAAATGGTAAAATTGTACTTTGCTCACTGCACTTAAATGAGCCCAGTAGTTACTGGTCTGGTCTAACCTGGATAGATTACATAGATACATTTTTCAGAAACTAGGGTTTGATATCTTGCTTTTAGAGAACAGATAGTGAATAGTAACAAGTACAACACTTACTTGTAACGGATTGTGTTAACTTTGTAATGATCATCCTTAAAACAAGAAAGCAGTACAGGATCCTCCATTAAATGTGTAATGAGAGCAGTTATTAGACTTATGCCGTAACTTTGCCTAGCTCAATTTGTGCAGATAACTACAGCCTTTAACATCTGTTACTCTTTTAGTCTGAACAGTAGTATGAATAAATTACATTTTCTATGCTGAAATCCAGCTAACAGTTTTTCTCTTTCTGCGTCATTTGAAATCCTGGCAGGGAAGGAAGGACTAAACACTAATGTTACAAATTGTATCAACTTCTCCACAGCTTACAGACAGCATGCAGGAACTACATAACCCACAATGCATTGCACTATGATGTTCCATTCCTTATTGAAATCACATGTTCAGGGAATTGTGGGGTTTGGAGGATAAAGGCTGAGGACAGCTGGCTGCTGATACAAAGTAACAGTAGTCAGCCAGTTCAGCGAAGTAGTCAGAGAGATCAGCAGGAGAGCAGAGGCTAGGCTTAGGGAACAGTTCCAAAACATTAAAAATCATGAAAAGTCTGCATATTTTTTAACTGATATATATTGCAAAGTTGCTTGAAATTATGTTTACGTTTCAAGAGAGAGAGAGAGAGAGAGAGAGAGAGAGAGAGAGAGAGAGAGAGATGATTCTTGGATGAGACAAAAGCATTGGCTTTTTGTACTTTCAAACAGAATTAAGAGAGATGTTTATTTAGCAGCTATTGCTTGTTTGTTCTTATCTTTCAATTTTTGTAGCACAGACTATTACTTTTTATGTTTAGCTTACGCTCTCTGCTTCAATATCTTTATATAAGGTTTAATTGTGTAGTTGTTGTTATTGTGATATTGCAGTACTGTATGAGCAGTTTAGCTTTCTTCTTGTAGACCAGTAACCCTCAGCCCCTGACTCTCCTGATATTTCTGAACAACCATCAAGTGGACAGGCCAAGGTTACTGTGACAGAAGAAAGTCCTACTATCTTCTAATTTCTAAAGCTACTGTACTGTAGTTTAGCTCTCCTCTGTGTTTCTTCTCCTGCATGCTGTATAAGAGAAATCAGTGTCCAACCAAATCCTAGGCAACTCTTTCCATCTGTGGGTTCTGGCAAAATGCCAGAGGGGCTGCTATAAGGTCCCATAGTCACTATTTTGTTGGCTGGTGGGGGCTGTTTGGGCCTCTATGTGGGCTGATTCGGCCTCTGTGTACCTGAAATGCCAGGACCTACTTTAATTCTCAGTCTGGACCTGCCTTCCAGCAAGAGCGACTGTATGTGATTCCTTCGCAAAGGGCTTCCATTGCAACTGTGGGGATGCAGCCAGTGCCAGGGTGGGATGCAGAAAATAAATATTTTATTCACTACAAACTACAGGACCCAATGATAAGTAGGTTTCTAATTGCAGTCCTGCCATTGGATGCAGAAATAGACTCTTTATTCCTGTTGTAATGTAAGCCCCATGGTCAGCAAAATTATCTGATTTAGCATATTATTCCAAGGTATCTAAAAACAATGTAAGCAATACTGTAATATTTCACCTAATTATTTAACTAAGAAATACAATGCATATACAGTAAGTAGAGAAATGGAAATGCATACCTTAATGAGACACATAGTAATTTGTCTGATAGCATGTTGTAATTAGCAAAGTGGTGACACTTAGTTGGAACAGTATTCAGGAAGGACTGTGCTTATGTCTTCTTTATATGATCTCTTATTAGTAACCTGGATATGGCTGCAATGTATGGAACATTGGACAACTATGGGAGCAGTGGATGCAGCAGTACTATGGACCCTTCTACCAGTAATTTAGGCAGCTCTATAACAGCTTGTAAAAAAGTAAGTATAAATTCTGTTCTTTCACTGTAACTTAAAGCAATGAATAAAAATTCGTCATACAGGCTTGAGACCCGTTTTCCAAAAGCCTGTTATCCAGAAACCATGTTCTTGATCCCAACTAAGATATAATCAATCCTTATTGGATTATACCCATACCTTAAAACTTAGATTTCTAGTCAGACGGCTCTCCTGATAAAAGAGATGTCTATCCCTGGTGGTCTCTATGTGGGCTGCATTTTAATCCTGGCTGTGAATTCAGATAGTGTCTCATGGCTTGTTACCACTGCTACAGTCCATCCATCCAGAGCTTGTTTTCATTCTATTAAACGATAATTAGACTGGGTAATTGAATTAGCAGAGGTTCCGTGTCTGAGTGTGCAGAGGTCTGATTTGGAAATAACACTGAGATTAGTTATTTCTCTGAAATATACATGAGGCACTAAGTAGTCTCTTCTGTATTGGCACATCTGCTCTACTGTGCTCTGGCTAATGCATTGAGTGTACTCTTTAATTATCTCTTCCGGTACATAAAGTAAATGATATACATACATATATTAGGGATTTTTCAGTTAAACTGGGTTGATTTACAATGTCTGCATAGCAACATTTCTACCCTATGAAGTTTTGTCCAAGTCAATTATTCATAATACTTACTTAGCTGGCTCAGCAGTACCTTGTACCTAATGCTCACGTATGGAAAAAATCTACAGGTGCTGCCCCCACAGCAATGGGAGAAACACTACAAGGTGCATACTCTACTATCTACATATCATTATTGATCCACCCACAAAAGGTACCTCTGCCTTCTCTTCTATTTCTGCCTCTTGATAAAAGTCTCACCTTCATTTATAATTTAGCTTTAAATTAAAATACCCAAACAAATGACATGACAAAACAAATGGGCTTAAGCCCCAAAATAAGGGGTCAAACCTTAAACCGTAAAATCCTGTACCACTTGGGTCAAAACACACTACTGACCATGTATTCAAATTAGATTTTGCCATGATGTATTATAGAAATGAATAGATATGTGTTAAAAGGGGCTGGCATGTTGGATCACAATCCTGCTCAAGGATTAATGCATCTGAATCCAGTATATGAGATGTCAGGAGTTAATTGGTTTGACGAAAGAGGACAGATGCACTGACATGTATGTGTTTCATGTTGTTTTCAATGTTGTTAAGTCTAGTTATTAAACATGTAAGCAAATAATAGGCATCCTAGCATCATGTAATTAGTTTCCTAAAAGTATTTTGCAGGGGTAGACAGATAATGGTACCGCTCTGGAGCGCCGATCAAGGCAATTACGGAGTCAGGCGTTTGAATATCAAAAGGTTGGCTTTATTAAGCGCATTAAAATTACAATGGAGGGGGATAACAACTAACGCGTTTCGTGTCAGCAAACCTGACACTTCATCTGATGAAGTGTTAGGTTTGCTGACACGAAACGCGTTAGTTGTTATCCCCCTCCATTGTAATTTTAATGCACTTAATAAAGCCAACCTTTTGATATTCAAACGCCTGACTCCGTAATTGCCTTGATCAGCTCTCCAGAGCGGTACCATTGAAGTATATGTGAAGCCGGCTAGAAGGAGCCGTTGTATCGCGAGAGCTGCGACTCAGCAGGAGCCGGCGTCGTACGGGTGAGCTCCACCATTAGCCGCATCGTCCTTTTGTTTGTAGACAGATAATGGCTAAGGGTTTTGGAATATTTAATCAGAAACTGATGGAAAGCCATATGGTTTATTAAAAAGTGTAGGTAGCGTAAAAAGACCAATAGTTAAAGTTAAAGATGGTTCGACATATCTGGAGAACCACAGGGGCCTCATCCTTAGGACATGCCGGCAGCGTGTGGATAATGATGATGGGAATTTGTCAGATGGAGCTACACATGGTGTCTTCTTCAGGTTATGACAAACATATGAGTCCAGTTGCTGATGTTGGGATTCACTGTGATTCTTTCGCAAAAAATGAGCAGGTTCCCCCAAGTTTACAAGACCCTTGTCCTTCAAAGTTTTTCTTTATGGTCTTCATAACACAGCGTCTGTCTCTTTTGTTTGTCTTCTCAGATATTGTGCAGCAGCAGACCTGGAGAGTCATTGGATTACTGGCTACAGAACTCTAGGAACCTGTGCAGGATAGGACTTATTGAGGAAAGGTTGGAAACCCACTGCACATCAGTGAGTGACTCTTAATCTACGCTAAAAGGAAATATATCTAATTGTTTGTATATTTTTATTTTGCTTCTATAATATATGCAACATTTCTAGCTTTATCTGAGTAAGACCAAAGAATAGTCAGTTTATGGTGGGACCAACAGACTTTATATTTAGGAAGTCAATTGCTTCTGATCCTACGCAAGGTAATGATTTGGGGCAAGAGAACCAGGGAAAAGTTTAGCCAGCCACTGCACAGACAGAAAGAAAGATGATGCCCGGTGCTGGGACCTCACAGAGAGCACAAAACAGTTATCAATTGTTGTCTCCTCTCCTTACTGTTCCTTTTAAATCTTTGTGCCCCTTCTCAAAATATTTCACCCAACAGTCTATAACAAGCATGTTCTGTTACCAATACCAATTACTATATTTAAGTATAGAAATCCACATATGATCATAATTGCAGTATTGATAATATTATTATATTTATATATTAATAATGTTCAGCAGTAAGTTGAACTATTATTAGCATCTGATCAGATTCTATTTAACAGAATAATACATTATTTCTGTCTCTGACACCGGACCACTGAAATCATCACCCAAGGTATAACTAACTCTCTAATTGAGGGTGACCTCACAAATCAGTGCAGGAGTGTATATAAAATTAGGGATGCACTGAATCCACTATTTTGGATTCGGCCGAACCCTCAAATCCTCCACGAAAGATTCGGCTGAATACCAAACCGAATCGGAATCCTAATTTGCATATGCAAATTAGGGGTGGGAAGGTGAAACCATTTTTTACTTCCTTGTTTTGTGACAAAGTCACACGATCACGCCCTGGCAAAGCCGAGGACGGTGAAACACGCGTTGGCGTGAAGCCACTGAAGGGGAACAATATTCCCTTCCACTCACTGCTTCCCCTAAAGCCGGCGCATAAGAGAAAATACCTGCAGCCGATAAAAACCTTCACAAGTGTCTTCCAGATGAACGTTATAAGTGTCGCTGCAAACGCTCCGCAAAATGGACAAAGTGCGAAGCGCAGTCCATAGTGCCCACAACCGGGAGTAATTTACTGCAGCATTCATTAAGCGGTAACGTATATCGGCATCAGCCCTTGCGCCATCTCACTAGAAGTAGTAGAAAGCGCAGTACTCCTAAATTTACCTTGGTCCTCGGAACAACTTTAATACAGGATATTCATTAAAGGAAAACTATACCCCAAAATGAATACTTAAGCAACAGATAGTTTATATCAAATTGAATGACATATTAAAGAATCTTACCAAACTGGAATATATATTTACATAAATATTGCCCTTTTACATCTCTTGCCTTGAACCACCATTTCATGACTCTATCTGTGCTGCCTCAGAGATCACCTGACCAGAAATACTACAACACTAACTGTAACAGGAAGAAGTGAGGACGCAAAAGGCAGAACTCTGTCTGTTAATTGGCTCATGTGACCTTACATGTGATTTGTATGTGTGCACAGTGAATCATACGATCTCAGGGGGCGGCCCTTATTTTTTAAAATGGCAATTTTCTATTTATGATTACCCAATGGCACATACTACTAAAAAAGTATATTATTTTGATAATGGTTCATTTACATGAAGCAGGGGTTTTACACATGAGCTGTTAAACTCAGTATCTTTTAATAGAGACCTACATTGTTTGGGGGGTATAGGTTTCCTTTAAGCAACAGTATCCATTACCGTACTTTGTTGCGATCTGGCTGTTTCTCTAATTAGCTGGCATTAAGGGGTTGGATAAGTTACATTCTTGCCATACTTTGACACAATTGTTTCCACTTTACTTCCAGTTGGAAAGATGACTGCTAAAAGTGGCAGTAATAGAAATTGGCAATTCGAACAATTAAACAAGTTAGCGTTCCCTCAGTGTTTTTCTCAACTAATCACTTGGAAAATGTATGAATTAATTTGGGACATTAACATACTAATCAATTAAGGAATCAATATGTCCATAACAACTGGTCTATAACCGATGAATTAAATATGAACTTCCAGTAATCAAATCCAATATGAACTAATGCACATTACTAACACTGATTAACTGTGACACCATTTTAAGCTTCAAATTTATGCACATTATTATTATTATTATATATTTTTGCATATGTGTAAATTAAAGATAATTAATTTGTATTGATGTACGTGGTTCTAATTAATCGAATCAGGTGGCTGTGAGAATAATTGTAATGCAATATAATAAATTATAGACATAATACCGAGTGCAAACTTGGAGATACTTTTTAATATTTAAGAAGTTCTAATTTCTTTATCTCCTGCATAATAGGGTTGAGTAAGTCTGGCTAATATATGAGAGTGCAGTACCATTCATTATATTTCTGATTTCCCTCCCCGCCCCTGATTTGTATATGCAAATTAGGATTCGGTTCAACCGGGCAGAAGGATTCGGCTGAATCTGAATCCTGCTGAAAAAGGCAGAATCCCGAACCGAATCCTGGATTCGGGGCATCCCTTTTTAAAAATTTTCAAATCTTTCCTATTAATTCTGACTGGTGCAGACACTATACAGGTATTGTATACAAGTAATTGCCCCACTGCTCCTAAAAGTGACAGATATAACCTACAACCTACTGCCACTTAATCCCCAATCACCCCTGCTGCAAGAAAGTGCCAAAACTAGAAGGTGTCCTCTACAAACAAATATAACTACTACAGATTGCATAATATTAATAAACAAATGGCACATATCAATCAGACTAAACAGTATCATTTAAGCCCCATTGGAGTTCCCTGTATTGGGGCATGGAAATTCTTGCTGACTTAAAACGAAAATTCATGGTTTGATGTAGATTATCCCTGATACATTGGATTTGAGGGGTAAAAGGTACACTAACTTTCTAACAAAAGAATATTAACCTGTGTGGTTGAGTAACTTATTTACCATTTGAATCCTATGATCATGCTGGAGATGCAGTGATGCCAGATGTTGAAAAGCTGACGATATTTCCAGTAGAGCTGCTTAGGGGTGAGTCTGCAGCTGTCATTCTATCATGGGAAGTTGGAACTGGAACGCTATAATCAATCACTTGCAGAAGTGATGTTCATAATGGCAGTCTCCATCCTTTCAAGCTCTTCGGAAAAGAGCAGAAATGCTGCATTGCATGTTGTTGCACTGACCTTTAATGTGGGTAAATTAGAAGTATTCCAAGTCTCTAGGCCCATATATATATATATATATATATACACACATACATATATATATATATATATATATATATATATATATATATATATATATATATATATATATATATATATATATATATATATATATATATATATATATATATATACACACACACACACATATATATATATATATATATATATACACACACACATATATATATATATATATATATACATATATACATATACATAAACATATACATATACATATACACACACATTATGCAAATGAAAGATATTTATGTTATAATAATTTTAGCCCCGTCAGCTGTTTTATTCTCCGCTAGTGTTAATCTTAAACCACCTGGAATGAAAAGCTATTACATTCAGAGTTACTGTTCTAAAGAGAGTGAAACAGACTGGAGACAAGTGATAGATGTGATGTGCCCTCCGAAATGAGACACTGAGTGCCTGCCAAGGAACAGAGAATATAACATTTAGTTCTTTAAAGTACCAGCCTGATCACAAAAGGTTTGTCGGACTATGGCATTAATAAATGATGGAATAAACGTGAATCCAGACAAAAGAATTAGGAGAAGGATGTGGCATGTGGAGAGAAGGGAGATGCACTGGGGAATATGATTAGATAATATTTTACAGAAAGCTAAAGGTTCATGGGTTTTCCTTAGATCTAAAAAGTACAGGGAAAAGGGTATTATTATGAGTCCATATACTTTAACTTCAAAGACTTGCAGATCCACACTTGCAGATTTATCAAGGGTCGAAAAATACTTCAAAATTCGACCATCGAATAGAATCCTTCGACATTCGAAGTCAGAGGATTTTATTCATCGTACGATCGTATTCCGATCGTAGTACGATCGTACTTCGAATAGTACGATTCAAACGATTTTATCGTACGATTTTCCTTCGAAACCCAAAAACTTCGAAATATGCCCAGGCAGGTCCCCTTAGGCTAACACAGCACTTCGGCAGGTTTAAGTTGGCGAAGTATTGAAGTCGAAGTTTTTTTAAAGAGACAGTACTTCGATTATAGAATGGTCGAATAGTCGAATGATTTTTACTTCGAATCGAAGTCAAAGTAAATTCGAAGTCGTAGTATCCTATTCGACTGTCGAAGTATCCAAAAAATTATTTCGAATTTTTTTAATTCCCTCAAATTCACTTCAGCCCTTGATAAATCTGCCCCTTCGTGATATTCTGTTAATTAAAAAGCTTTTACTTTGCAACCTTTGGTGTATTTCAGACTGAAGTATACGGCTATACGCCCTAAAGTGTCAAATATTGTTCAGGCTTCTGACAATTTGGCATCCCCAACTCCTGTCTGCCTTAACTCTACCATAGCCAATTTGAGTACTGTATATCATATACAGTATATAAAATATTTAAAAAATATATGAATCGATCAACTCCCAAGTTAATGCCCAAGAAATTTTAAAATATTTTATTTGATTTTCATATTAAACAAATGAATTCAAAATGACAACAAATGTTATGCAGATGAAGAAAATATGTTGCAAAGGAGACAATGGCATGATAGTATCAAAACTATATCATTCATGAAAAATAACAAAAAATGAACTAAAAATTAACTAAGCCAGTGGATGCACAAGTAATAAAAAAAAAAAGAAAAAGCCCATTTATCATCTGGAGTGTCAGATAGGTCATCTAACTATTGAAGAAAGTGCATTATTTGATCGCCAGTATTGGAGTTACAGATTTCAAAATAAGGAGACCAAACCAGCCTAAAAGAATCTTTGGAAATACTTCCTTTAGTTTTAGTTATTAAGGCTTCTTGCCAACTAAGCTGATTCATATAAGAGATGATGTCCGATAATGAGGGGGGTTCCTTTTGTAACCAGAAATTAAATAAAGCTTTCCTAGAAGCAGCTAGAAAAAAGGAAGTCAATAATTTACTCCAAGAAATTTTAAATGAATTCAGTACTCATAAATATCAACTTAAAAAAGAGTATATATGCATCTATAAAATTATTTCTCATGTGTACAGCCTACTCCAGAGATAAACATTGTAAAGGGCATTTACTATAAAAAGACCCAAACACAAAGGCAGTGCTATATTCACAGGGGTAGCCACAGGTCTTTGCACTCTAAAATGCAGCCATATTCACTTCTTAAAAACAGTAGCAATGGTCGTGCCAAGTCAAGTCTCAGTATCAGTAGTAAATGTCCTTAAATGTCTTATTTCACAATTGTGCATTAAACAAAGATGTGCAAACAGGGATCCCAGTCTCCTTTGAAAAACCTTTTCATACCACAGTAACTGAGTGACCACTTTTTTCTTTTAAAATAGTACAGGTATGGGACTTGATATCCAGAATGCTCGGGACCTTTGGTTTTCTGGATAAGGAATATTTCCCTAACTTGGATCTCTATACCTTAAGTCTACTAAAAAATAATTCAAACAGTGAATAAAAAAAATCACACAGGATTAATTATATCATAGTTGGGATCAATTACAAGGTATTGTTTTATTATTACAGAGAAAAAGGAAATAACTTTTAAAAATTTGAATTATTTGATTTAAATAGCCTTCCCGTATTTCGGAGCTTTCAGGTTAACAGGTTTTCCAGAAAACTGATCCTATATCTGTATTATGAAAACACTTTTTGGTACAAGATCCATTCTGCTGTGGTTAATAATCTCAAAATCTTGTGTTTGTAAAAGGAAATGACTGGCCTGGTAATACATCTCTCTGTCCTTTCCTCCTTTGCCAGTCCAGGAGCTATTAACAATAGTGTACAAGTATATAGTGCCTTGACAAAGCTTATTAGCGAAACGCGTCGGCAGAGCCTCTCTTCACAATAATTTGATTTTATTTGTTGCTCAGATCCTAATACCAGTTCAATCACTTTGGAGAATTTTTTTTTTTTTTTTAAAAACTTTTTAACTGAATTTGAATACTCATAGCCTGGTCCAGGGAACCACATTCAATTTCTTTTAATCTCTGTTATTTATATGGCACTGGTGGATTTGTGTTTTTTTTTAGGATATTTTAGCTCTTTCAAAGAGATAGGTTATGTAATACACAAGACCACAGTCCCCAGTGTACTACTTTCTCCTCGTGTGGGGTTCCAGGGCTTATAAAATAAAAGGCAGCAGTTTCTTTGGGACTTCTCCACCTCTACACTATTTTCCTTTTCCTACTTAATTTTCCTTGAATGACGGTCCTGGTTCCTTTTTAACTAATTTTGTTAATGAATTACCTTTTGATTATATAATGCACTAGCACTTGCATAAATTATTTATTTCGAACCACACGCAGTCGGTGACTGTAATTAATTAGCACTTGCACTTTATACCTTATTGAAATTTTGAATCAATTGTCTATAGACTCAGTATATAAATCAACAAGTCGGCACTAGCTCACATTTCAACTCTCACTAACTCCCTCCTCACCCCCTGCTATTCCCTAAACACGTACTTACCGTGACTTGCAAGCTGTAGACGTGTCACATCTCTCTTCTGCCTTTGACTCTCTTCACTCTAATATCTCAGCCAACTCATGTCCTAATGTGGCTACCTCTGTCTACTATAGTACTCTCACCACTGCCCTAAATGAGCTTGCTCCTATAAAAACTAAACGTTCTAGACCCAAACCACTTCAACCTTGGCATACTGCTCATACAAAAGTGCTCCAAAGACACTCACGTGCACGTGAGCGTCGCTGGCGCAAATCCCGTTCAGAATCAGACTTTTGGAGCTACAAATCTGCCCTGCGCTCCTTTAACACCAGCCTTTTCCAAGCCAAACAAACAATTTACTTCATTCATTAACTCCCTTTCTAAAAAACCAGCACAGCTTTTCTCCACCTTTAACACTCTCATTTCCCCTTCTCCACCCCCTCCATGCAGATCTGTCTCTGCTCAAGATATCGCTGAGCACTTCAAAAACAAAATTGACACTATCAGAAGGGACATTACACTACTCAACCCCCCTAGACTTCCACCACCCACACTCCCCAGTCTCTCCTGTGCTCCTTCACCCCTGTCACTGATGAGGAAGTCTCAAAGCTTCTGGCCTCTTCTCACCTTACCACCTGCCCGCTTGATCCAATTCCCTCAAAACTTCTCCGCAATACTAATCCTTGTCTAATCAAAGCCTTAACTCACCTATTTAATCTTTCGCTCTCAACTGGACTGTTTCCTTCTCAACTAAAACATGCTCTTGTCACCCCCATTCTGAAAAAACCCTCTCTTGATCCCTCCAATCTTGACAACCTCCGACATATCTCTCTGCTACCTTTCATCTCTAAACTACTTGAGCCCTAGTCTACAACCGACTAACCTCATTCCTCTCTGACAATAACCTGCTGGACCAACTACAATCTGGTTTTAAGCCACAACACTCCACGGAAACTGCCCTGACTCGACTAACTAATGACCTTTTAACCACTAAAGCCAACAATCATTTCTCACTTCTAATACTGCTTGATCTCTCAGCCGCATTTGACATTGTAGATCACCCTCTCCTCCTCCAGTCCCTCCAGTCACTTGGCCTTCGTGACACAGCCCTGTCCTGGTTCTCTTCTTACATCACCAATCGTTCCTTCAGTGTCTCCTACAATGGAGTATCATCTTCTCCCCTACCTCTTTCTGTTGGAGTTCCTCAAGGCTCTGTCCTGGGACCATTACTATTCTCCCTCTATACTTCCTCCCTTGGCAAATTAATAAATTCGTATGGTTTCCACTACCACCTCTATGCGGACGATACTCAGATCTATCTCTCATCTCCTTATCTCAACCCAGAACTCCTAACTCGCGTCTCCTCCTGCCTGTCCGCTATCTCTACCTGGATGTCACAACGCTACCTTAAATTAAACCTCTCCAAAACGGAAATGGTTCTCTTTCCTCCAACACACACCACTAGCATCCATCATAGTTAACAATTCCACTATCACCCCCTCTCCCCAGGCCCAGTGCCTTGGGGTTATCCTAGATTCTGCCCTGTCATTCACTCCTCATATCCAGTCACTTATTAAATCATGTCACTTCCACCTAAGGAACATATCCAAAATACAATCATTTATCACCCAAGATGCTGCCAAAATTCTTATTCACTCTATCATATCGCGTCTAGACTACTGTAACTCTCTTTTAATTGGAACAAACAAGGGAAAGTTGTGCTCACCACTATTTTTTAAAAACATTAGGCGGGGGTGCAATGAGGGTGTGACCACAAAATACATATAGTCAAATACAAGAGTCCTCTGCACTCAACCCATTATTAATATATTTAAGACAGAGACATTTTGTGCATACTGCTACTGAAAAATGCCTTACCCTTTAAACAAAACAGGGATTGTTTGTCCATATATTGCAATATATTTAAGCTGGCCAACTACGTCAAAGTCATCCCATATCTGGCCAGTCCTATGCTCAATTTTATCTGATTCATTAAGAATTCTATTGCTTCATTATACATTTTACAAAGGGACTAGGTTTTACCTGCAACTTACTTGCTGCTTTCAAAGTAAACCCCCATACTTGGCTGCCCTTTTATTAGACACCAGTGGGATCACCTGACTATAGCTGGGAAGGGTGGGAGCTACAACATGGAGCTGGTCACTGCTCCTGTATAACTATAACAAACAAGGGAAAGTTGTGCTCACCACTATTTTTTAAAAACATTAGGCGGGGGTGCAATGAGGGTGTGACCACAAAATACATATAGTCAAATACAAGAGTCCTCTGCACTCAACCCATTATCAATATATTTAAGACAGAGACATTTTGTGCATACTGCTACTGAAAAATGCCTTACCCTTTAAACAAATTGGCCTCCCCCTCCAGAGACTGTCAGCTCTCCAGTCCATAGCTCTCCAGTCCATAATGAACACTGCTGCGAGGCTCATACACCTCAGCAACCGCTCCTTCTCTGCCTCGCCATTCTGTCAATCCCTGCACTGGCTTCCATTACCTTTCAGAATCAAATTCAAATTAATGACACTGACTTTCAAAGCACTTCATAACTCTGCCCCACCCTACATTTCTGAACTCATCTCTATATACTCACCCACTCACTTACTACGCTCCTCTACTGACCTACTACTCAACTCTTCACTCATTACCTCCTCACATGCTCGCATTCAAGACTTTGCAAGGGCTGCACCCCTCCTCTGGAACGCTCTCCCACGGTCTGTCCAACTTTCTCCCAACCTTTCTCCCAAACCTCTGCTTTCAAGAAATCTCTGAAAACGCACTTCTTTCAAGAAGCCTACCCTCACTCTGCTTACCTACCAAACGCAACACCACATACAGTACCACATTTCTCACCCACTTAATTCGATCTTGCCCACTCCCACACCTTGTGTATTACTCCCTTCCCTTTAGACTGTATGCCTATGCATAGGGCCTTCCTCACCTTTTTTGTACCTGTATTGATGATGTGATGTTTGTTACTCCATATATTCTATGTATGTAATTCATGTGATGTAGTTGTATAATAATGTTGTATACATTTACTTTACAGTGCTACGCAATATGTTGGCGCTATATAAATACATGTTAATAATAATAATAATAATAATAATAGCTATTTTTAATATACAGAAAAAGCAACTCCATGCTTTTCTGAACTTGTTGTTTGTTAATTGCTTAATATTTAATTAAACTTATTAGAAGGTTTTAATTAACCAAGCAAGTTCTCCTTATTAGCACAAGCACTTTATATCAATTAATGGTTTGGTTCACAGTATAATTTAGATAATTAGTTTAATTCATTTGAGAGTGCGGGGGCTTTTACTATCTTTTTCTAATTTTCAAATAGTTGTTAACAGTAATTCATGCCTCCGATTCTCCACGAGATAATTAAACTTAAAGGACTGCCTTCCTTCTTTGTATTTTTAAATTTACTTTTGCCATAATGTGCTCTTGCAATGTGTTCGCTCTTTGTGCTAATTCACAGTCATTTTCAGCTTTCAGTTCAATACATTTGCTGAATAACTCATTCTTATTATACACTTAGCATTACATAGAATATTAGGAATACTCTCAAGGCGAGAATTAGTTCATAAAGCTTTTATGGCCTTTACCATTCATCCTTTAGCGTGATCTATAATGAGTTTTTTCTGTGTGTCAAAAACACTAATTATGGGAGTAGAAAAATGCAACATATATATTTCAGTTTTCAGTGGAATTCTGTTGACTATGGCAAAAAGCATATATATGGCACCTGAGCAGTTCCTAGCATTTCTGTATGCCCAGCGGAGCTTGCACTAAAAAGCAAAATCAGCACCAGTCTGTGAACCCAAAACTCTCCTTCCTTCACTACATACTCAATCCCACATTGGCTCCGGGCCATAAAGGCAATATTCATTTTTTTAAAACCAAAACGTTTTTGATTTTCATACACAAGACAAGGGGGAAGAGGGGGAGGGGGGGTATGCTCCCGCCTGGGAGACACGGACCATTTACATTACCGTTCATCAGTTACAGAGTACAGTATGCATACAGATTTCCCCATGACCATCAGATATAAGTTTTATTCACCCACATCAGTTATGCCCTCAGCATCAGTCCATGGCTGCCAAATTCTATCAAACTTGTCCGGACAGCCCCTTGATAAGTAGGTAAGTTTGATGAGGGGAAGGACATTATTCACTTGCTTACGCCACATTATCAGTGTGGGAGGCCTGGGCCCCATCCACCTCAGTATAATACACTTTTTCGCATAATATAACAGTCCTCTAGTGAGAAGCTGCAAGAATTTCCCATGAATAACTCCCTCCAAAATTCCCAACAGACAGGATTGGGGATTGAGCAATGGGGGGAGAGCCAGGTGTGTCGATAGGTGTGTTGTGACCGCTCTCCAAAATGATTGTATGTGGGGGCATTGCCTCGTCATGTGAAGAAAGTTTGCCTGTTCCGCCTGGCACCTATGGCAGTTGCCATTTGCCCTACTGCCAAACCTGTGTAACTTAGCAGGTGTTAGGTAGACCTGGTGGAGGAAATTATATTGTATCAGTCTATCTCGAGAGGATACTACGAAGTGATTTAGGTTGTCAGTCACCTCTTCCCACTGGTCCTCCTCCAGGTCTCCTAGGGTGTCATGCCATTTAAGGTAAGTGCGGTGGAACGGGGCCACAGGGGCACGAACCAAGAGCCAAAAGATTCGGGATACTAATTTAGCTGGCGTTTCCGCCTGGACTAGATTCAACAATGGGTAGTCCTCGGTTACCAGTAGTTGGGAGCGAAATTGTGACAGAAAGGCCTCTCTCAGTTGGAAGTATGCATGGAGCCTCAGATTAGGAACCGTCATTGTGTCTCCTAGCACAGTGTAAGACATAAACATATTATCATTTAAGACATCTGACAAAGTTTTAATGCCCCCTATTGGCCAGTCTTGGTAGTTAGGGAGATCAGTAAAGTGGATTAGAGTAGAGTTTCTCCAGAGTGGCAAATTTGGGGAGATCAACGGTGGGTCAACCCCTGTCATATGGAGAGCGGAAAGCCAAGCCCTATGAGTTGTTGTCACTACTGCTAGTTCCTTGGGGAGATCAGTTTGTGCTCTATAGGCAGCATTCCGCAATGCTTCTACTGACCCCAGCCACGAAGCCTGTAGCTGCATATTAGGGTTCTCAGCGTTAGGCACCAGCCACCAATGAACATAGGCAGTTTGGGCTTGCCAAGTAGTAAGCCTTCAGGTTGGGCAGTGCCAGGCCTCCGCTATCTAAAGGGGCATATAGAGTTTCTTTGGCAATCCTGGGGGCTTTATTGTTCCAAATAAATGACGTTAGCACCTTATCTATGTTGCAAAAAACTCTATTCGGTATGTGAATCGGGCAGTTGCGAAATAGATATAAAAATTTCGGAAGAAAAACCATTTTAAACAGGGCCACTCTTCCCCATAGCGTAAGCGGCAGGTGTTGCCAAGCAGCCAGCACCCTAGTACAATGCTGGATCGCTGGGTCTAAATTCAAATTTAGAAACTCAGCTAGATTGTTATGTATTTTAAGGCCCAAATATTCAAAAGTATCAACCACTTTCAAGTCCTGTCTGGGGGATATCGTTTGAGCAGGGGGCTGGTCCAGAGGGAACAATACAGATTTCCGCCAATTGACATTTAAACCCGAATATCTACCATGGTCTTGTATAATTCGCATGGCTATATCCATTGACGGACCTGTGTCTTGGAAGTATAATAAGACATCATCGGCGTATAGAGAAATTTTCTCCTCAACTGCACCCACTCGTAGACCCTTACAGGTAGGAGTTGTCCTTATTCTAGCGGCTAGAGGTTCTATCGCCAAAGCGTTCCCCTCTGGAGTTGGAAAGCAGGGGACAGTATGCCATTTACTTTGACTTTGGCTATAGGGTTGTGGTAGATCATTTGGAGACATTTTATAAAAGTAGGTCCTATCCCACAGCTCTGTGATGTAGACGGTGCAGTTAATGCAGAGATTAGGTGAACAGGCAGGGTAATAAAGCTGGCGGGGGCAGACAGGGGGAGTGGATGATTGGGGTGGAATGCTTGTGGATAACAAATTTACCAGCAGGGTACATTGTCAGTAAATTTGTAATACTGGCCATGGCTTTGGCTGATATATTTATGGCTACACTATTGAAAAACATTCAGGCTCAACTCCAATTGTTACCCCTTCCTGGAACAGCCAAACACTTTATATTTCATACTCTTCACCGCCATCAATCCCCAGCTTCCCTTCAGGGGTCTGCCTGATTCCAAAACTTATCAAGCATTAAGAGCAAAACACACAACACAATTAATAACAGGGTTTTCTATGAACAATATATTTTCTTTATAAATATTACGCAAGGCACATTGGCATACTACAGTTAATGTGACATTACAACCTCATCCAAAAGCTGTAATGATTAGGTCTTGGTCAGTTTATCAAGCAATAGTTTTAACTTTCGAGCATAAAGTTCTCCTTTTATGTGTTGTCCATTTGCATGTGCACGTGCTTGCCTAGTATTTTGAATGTGAATGTTGATTACACAGAGTAAGGGTGGACACGATTTCCCTGTTGTCTGAAATTGAGAGTATTCCTTCCTCTACAAGTCTGTAGTGCTCTTGTGGTACCGTACAAATAGATGGGGGAATTGCATTTAGAGTTGCATTAGATTAAACCCAATTTGGCACAAACTGGAAACAGATGTTGCTAAGGCCCTGTGGGAAAGTTCTAATTAGAGACTTTAAATCTGTATTTGGTTCGGCATTTCTTCAATCAGTCCTGCAGATAGTGATTGAAATATGTAAGACACGAGGAGGTGTTAATTAAACATGAAAGGTGAGTGTGTCAAATCAGAGCTGGCAGCTAATACATTGAAATAAACCTTCTACAATCTATGATGTCTTATAATAGGACTGTTTTATGAGCCCAAAAATACAGCAGCTTGATTACTGTACAGATACAGTTTCCCCATTATTTATATATCGCCGTCAAGATACGCAGTGCTTTACCTTGGTTATAACAAACAGGAAATAAATGGTGGATAACAAACAAGGGTTTACATAGTACAATGGAGTACAATAGGATTAGAGGGCCCTACAAATTCAAGTTTACAAACTAAAGGTTAGGGTACAATTGAGACATTAGGATAGGTATGGCCCTCTGTCCTTGAACTCTTTCTATTCACATGCCTCTGCTGAGGATGACACATATCTACAGTACAGGCATGGGATCTGTTATTGGGAAACCCATTATCCAGAAAGCTCGGTATTACGGGAAGGCAATCTCCCATAGGCTCTATTTCAGGAGTGCCCATACTTTACTGTCAAGCCCGGGTTAATAAGTCCAGATGTGAGGAGGCAAGGAGCGATCAATAGTCCCAGATTTAGCCGAAAACGAGGTACCAAGGAATAAACAGAAGAATCGTCAGGGACAGGCCGAGGTCGAGGCAGGCAGGATTCGAGCGTAACCGGAAACAGGCAGGGTCGGGGGCAGGCAGATAGCAAGCGAAGTCCAGAAACAGGCAGGGGTCAAGCAGGAAGAAGTCAATCAGAAGTCCGAGGAAACAAGCCGAAGGTCAAAGCCGAAATCAGTAATCAAGTCACATCCAGGAGCTAGGATTATAACCAAGCAAAGATCCTTTTTCCAGAGCGTCTTTTAAGTAATGTTTTGGCGCCAAACGTGAGGACGCTAGCGTCATTACGCCGCACGCCATTGCGTCAGCGGACGTTTCGTCGCCCGCGTCCACCCCGGCGCGCGACAGTTTTCGACGCACCTGCGTCCGCGTCCATGTTGACGCTCGTGCACGAATGGGCCTTACATTTACTAACGCATGGTCTACGTTTAGTGACATTATGATCTACATCCATAAAAACATGGTTAGCATTCTGTTCTATGAAAAATATTACTTAAATATTATATTGAATTATGAGAGATTTTATATTGCTATATTTAACAACTATTTTTTATGTAACCTGAATGTAATAAATATGTGAATGAAAAGCATGAAACAGGAGGGTGAGATAGACAAGCTGTTTGTTGACAGTGTCTTGAGATCTACTGATCACCAGCTAAAGGTCTACTGGTAGATCCCGATCTATCTTTTGGGCACCCCTGCTCTATTTTAATCAAATCATTAAAATTTTTTTCTTTTTTCTCTGTAATGAGGAAAGAGTACCTTGTATTCAATCCCAACTAAGATATAACTAATCCTTAATGGAGTCATTGCTTAAATTATGTTTTAGTAGACTTAGGATATAGAGATCCAAATTACAGAAATATCTCTTATCTGGAAAACCCCAGGTCCCAAGCATTCTGGATAACAGGTCCCATACCTGTAGGATGATTGACACTCAGCCATGCACATTGAGATATCTACAGGGACAACCAATGAACCACCAGCATGGGAGGCTTCTGTAAAGTACTAATAACAGTTGGCGCTATATAAATACATGTTAATAATAATAATAATAATAATAATAATACAGTTATACAGATGGAGAATTCACAGGGAGGCATCTTTTGGACAGATGTTCTAATGTGCTAGTGTGTAAGTCATTAATAACAGATCCCTGCTTCCATGTTGTTGGCCTTTCACTATGCACTACAAAATGCTGGAATATGTGCTGTATAATGCCCCTGCTGACATTTCTGATCCCTCTATGTCAAAAGGAAGCCATTAATTATCCCTATCTCAGAGTATTTAAAGAAGTGAACAATCAGTAAAGGAACACCTGCTGCAAAAAATACATTCAATACAGGTGACTGACTGTGTCCGTTCCAGATCAGAATACAGTTCTGCTTGCTTATGGATGTGCGCTTCTCCCCACAAATGTTCTTTCTTACCCTTAAAGTTTATCTAAGAGTGCACTATATTTTATATTATGAAAATGATATACATTTATTTGAAATGGCTTCCTGGAATCAAATGTTTACACATTTTTAGTTTAATTAATAGCAATAGACATCAGAATGCTGAAAAACAACAGGGATGTGACAAACAAATAAATATACAGTGTATATATATATATATATATATATATATATCCACTCACATAAGCTGGCGCACACCAGGATTTTTCTTCAAGTGGTTAATTTTATTTCATCGACGTTTCGATCCCCAGGGGGATCTTTATCAAGATAACAATACACACAAATGTGAGGGATTATAAAGACTCACCATCAGTGACCCAACACCAAAGCACCACCCACATATTCAATTAAGCTGGTTAACCCTTCGTGAACCTTGTGAGGTAAACCCTTCATGGGCCTTATGAGGTGAATGGTCGGTTGTATAGAACAATCTGGAAAAGAAAGTGCATGGTGCCATAAATACATGTTGTTTGTTCCTTAAAATAGTAAAAATATTTTAAAATGCATTACAAAAAATCTTTTTTTAAAAAAAGCATGGTATCCAATCACCATTTAAAAACATAATATCAAATCACCATTTAAAAACACTCTAATGACAGAATTTCTGTTTGCAAGTAAATATCTTCCAATACTTTGTTTCAACTTTCAGGTTAAAGTGACAATAAGCCCATCTGAATCTATATGTAGAGAGAGCACATTATAAAAAGAGGTTATACGAACAGTATTCGTTCAAACCATTTGGGGCAACTGTATTTAGTGTCTTAATCCAATAGATCTCCCTCTGTGACAACAGGCGGTTCCAGTTCCCTCCCCTATTGGGTTCAGGGACCATGACGAAGGGTTAACCAGCTTAATTGAATATGTGGGTGGTGCTTTGGTGTTGGGTCACTGATGGTGAGTCTTTATAATCCCTCACATTTGTGTGTATTGTTATCTTGATAAAGATCCCCCTGGGGATCGAAACGTCGATGAAATAAAATTAACCACTTGAAGAAAAATCCTGGTGTGCGCCAGCTTATGTGAGTGGATATACTAATTTTTTCCTGTTCAGCACCCAGGTATTCGTACCTATAGTGTGTGCCCAAGCCTTTGCACATGTATATATATATATATATATATATATATATATTGGCAAATTGGCAGCTTGCACACGTACCTTTTGGGGGGATTAGTCCATGGTGGGCAGGCAGCATAGGACAAAGGAGCAGGAAGACAATGACACAGGCTTCTTATTTTCCCACTTTTTGTAACATAAACAGTCCATTATCCACCAGGGTGACCAATGGAGCAAACAAACAAATCATAAAATAAAAACCTTGCACACAGAGCACTGCCTTCCCAATTTGAAGCAGTCCCTGACCACGACCAGTACAACAGGGCCCACGACCAGTACAACAAAATAATATAGTTTGGTTCACCCCTGTACTCCAACTCCTTGTCCCGGTCACCTTCTGCTGCAGACGGCACTCCCAGCTCCTCTGGGAGTTCCTCACACAGCCAGGTCTCCTACCTGCTGAGAGACACACTCCACCATTCCAATTAACTTTAAATAGTCTTTCCAACAGGACAGCTTTCCTGTGGGAGGTGAGCTCCAATGTCCAGACTGGATCTGCGGAATGGAATACCTGTCTACTAAATTCTTTAAACAGAGAACACATTCTCTGTTTAACAACTCTCTTCCTGGAGTATATCTCAGTCCCTTGGGATAAATTAAAGGCTACTTTTTCTAGTCACTCTACCACAATATATATATATGGGCTGCAATAATTCAGGATGGATTTGGGTAAGATTCACAAAATGTAAGAATTATGTAAGGGATTAAAGCTGTATATGAAATATTTATGTAGAAACGGAGCTCTTGTTGCAATCAGTTGGAAAATGAACTTATAAACAACAGCTGGGGCTATATCTGGGGAAAAGATCCAGTCTAGCAAGCAAAATAAATTGAAGCAACACAATATTTTCCTCAAATAACTGTTACTCTGTGGCTTCATCGAATGTGTTATTTAAACCCAAGATTGATATTGTGATTTTAAAACAAAAACAGTAAAGTGTAGATGTGGCTAGATTACAAATTCAGGAATTGTGTGATCAGTGAAATCTTTTAACAAGGTGCCACCAACTCAGTGCAGATAGGTTTCTACATTCAAAGATGCCACCAAAGCACAGACCTGAATGCAGATAGGACTATCCAATTAAAGATGTCCCCTAGGCAAGACCTGAGTGCAGTTAGGTCAATCCAATAAAATATGCCATCAAAGCATAGACGTGAATAAGACTATCCAACACAAGATGCCTCCAAAGCAGTAAGCACAGACATAACTGCAGATCAGTCTGTGCATTACAAGATGCCACCAAGGCACAGACCTGGATGCAGATAGGTCTAACTAATACAAGATTCCAGCATGGCACAGACGTGAATGCAGCTGGTGTAACCAAATATGAAGCCTGGGCCAATTTTATAAGTGTGATGAAGTGCAAAGCAGCACATGCACAAAATGTCTCTGTGCCCTGAGCTACAGCATAACAGAGATTTCCATTTTATTGGCTTTTATCACATTCAGGAAAAGTGTAGCAAATGCAAAAATAGGTGAGGTGGTGCAATAATAACTGCAGTAGAATGGGAACTTCTTTACTGAGCTGAAATACTCTGGATTGTGATTTCCAGCTATGGCAAAAAGCACACAGGTTCATGCCAGGGAAGATATTCACCAGCTTTCATTGATACTTGTTATAATGTATATAACACCACTATTACAGCTCTGAGTAAAGGGGATACAAACATAAGGCAGAACAGTTTACAATTACAAACAATTAGGGGATGTTGGAGCTGTTATAAAAGGTGTACAAATTGTTGCGGGCATAAGTCTGCTGGAAGAGGTGGACTTGGTTGTCTGTCTGAAGGCCCGAAGTTGCAGCTTGTCAAATGGTTGTGGAGAAGAATTCCAGAGGATGTGACCAGCTAAACTGGATCATAGTTACATGAATGAGACAGGGCAAGCTTAGTGTGATAATTTTTTTTTAGGGATGCACCATATCCACTATTTTGAATTCGGCCAAACCCCTGAATACTTCACGAAAGATTCAGGCGAATACCGAACAGAATCTGAATTTGCATATGCAAATTGGGGTAAGAAGGGGAAAACTATTTTTACTTCCTTGTTTAGTGACAAAAAGTCACATGATTTCCCTCCACACTCCTAGGATCTGGTGCATCCCTAATTTATATACTGTAGATTGCTATACAAATGTGTGACCTTGACATGCAAACATTTTGCAATTTGGCCTGAAGATTTATGCTGTGCATTACTAAATGAATTCCCTTTTTTTCTGCTAAAATATGGAGTGGGGAAGGAGTACATTCAGCATCGGACTGGCGGGTCAAAGGTCCACTGGGGCCGCAATCAGGGCTGGAAGGGTGTGAGAACTGGGGTAGTGCAAGCCATAGATGGAACCAAGGGATGAGGCCCACAATTCAGAAAAAGCAGAGTTGTCACCCACAACATACAGAGAGAGTGATAATGATCCACTTTAGGTATTTCTAACTCTATCTCAATTTAGCAGATGGAATAGGTTTTCAAAAACCCAGGACCAAGAACACTTTGACCTTAATGACATGGGGCTAGATGACATGTCCGAAAATGCAGAGCATAATGAATGCTAAGGAGCATTCATGTCAGGTAGCTTGTTACTTCACATGTTCTAATCTCCAACAAAGGTGATCCGATGGGAGGGAGAGAAAGAGCTGTTGTATAAACCTAGTCTTGTAATTTAGCAAATTCTTAAAAAGTTGAAGCCTAAAATAGAATCTACAGCAGTTGAGGCAATTAGCATGCCTTTAGTTCCCCTTTAAAGTGTGTTTGCTTACTAACCATCTCACTCCGATTTGGTTGTAACACAGCACATTCTTTTAGATTTGTACCTAAATTAATTTAAATAACAAGGGAGAAATAAACTGGGGTTAAATGTTTAACTGCTCCCAAAAGCAAGTGTCTATTACTCAAGAGCACAAAATTGCTTAATAATAACACACACACAGCAAAATAGGCATTAGCAATTAGAAAAAATGCTGGCCTCATTAAATATGATCATTAAGGAATGGAAATTATTAAATATAATTTTTGTTTTTTATTCTGAATGTTTGTTATGTATAATACACTATCAACCCCTCCAGGCAAGAATAGAATGAACAAAACGATTTATGCCGAAGAATGTATGATTTGCATTCATAAACGTGATAAAACTCCTCAGAAGAGCTGACAGCTGAAGAAAAGAAGAGTTTTCTAGGTAATGAGGAGTGAAAATGATAAAGTGAGTTTCTGTGGCATTGTAATAACAGGATGGTTGAAGGAGATAATAAAAGGAGTACATGTATTAGATCTGTTATCCAGAATGCTCAGGACCTGGGGTTTGCTGAATAAGGGGTTGTTGCATAATTGGATCTTAAGTCTGCTAAAAAACATTTAAACATTCAGTAAACCCAATAGTATTGTTTTGCCTCCAGTAATGATAAATGATGTTAGTTGGGATTAAGTACAAGATTCTGTTTTATTATTACAGAGAATTATTTGCTTACAATCTATAGGAGATGGCCTTCCCGGTTTCTAGCACTTTCTTGGTAACAGGTTTCTGGACAATGAATTCTACACCTGTAATAAGCACACTTGTGTATTCGGAGACCCACTGTTGTTATATTGTGTATAAAAGTTAGAGAGGCCTTAGACCAGGGGTCGCCAACCTTTTTTAACCGTGAGCCACATTCAAATGTAAAAAGAGTTGGGGAGCAACACAAGCATGAAAAAGTTCCTTGGGGTGCCAAATAAGGGCTGTGATTGGCTATTTGGTAGCCCCTATGTTGACTGGCAGCCTATAGGAGGCTCTGTTTGGCACTATACTTCGTTTTTATGCAATTAAAACTTGCTTCCAAGCCTGGAATTCAAAAAGAAGCACCTGGTTTGAGGACACTGAGAGCAACATCCAAGGGGTTGGAGAGCAACATGTTGCTCATGAGCTACTGTTGGAGATCACTGCTTTAGACTGTAAGCCCTGCTGGAACAGGGACTGACATAAATGATGAACACTCTCTGTAAAGTTCTGTGAAATAGGTGAGAGTGGGTGACCAACGTTATTGGAAGTGATCTGTTCTTCCTAGGGAATGCTTTGCTATTTCTCATTCTTGATCAACGGAAGTTCTAAGGAAAAGCGAAACATTTTTGAACATTTTTTTTTGTCATAAAGTTTTACGCATATGTTTCGTTTCTGATTCTGTTTCTAATATTGGTAGACTTTGTAGACCCCAAATATTTGAGGTTTCTTTCCATTCCATAAATCATATGGAGTTTTGTCTGTTGCTTTGCTGGGTAAGTGATTTTGAAGATAGTAAGCTGACACAATTGCTTCTCTCTTATACATGTGGTTGGCATCAAAAAGCATGTTTCTTCCACTTTCCTCACAAAGTGCAGTTCATTCTCTCTGCAACAACATTTTGCTCTGGGTTTTATGGTACAGTAGTGTGAAACATAATTCCATGTTTCCTTGAGTTGTGTTTCCTTGTGGTTTGTGTTTCGCTACCATTACCTGCATACATTATTTCTGGCATTTTGCTAAATGTATTGCTTAATTGAGCGATATATTCTTCAAGCTTCTATGGAACGTCATCCTTGCTATGCAACAGGTAGAGTACTGTGTACCTTGAGAAGTCATTAATAAATGTAAGAACATATATTTCTTCTTTCCTGGAGACAGAGTTTTCATTGGACCTCATAGATCTGTGTGAATTAGGTCTAGGGGTTGTTCAGCTCGGCTGTTGCTGGCTTTTGGAAAAGGTTACCTTTTATGCAGCTAGTACATTTCATTAGCTTACTACATGCATGCATTTTTATACCACAGGCCTGCTGGTCCTGAACTAGTCTTTTAATTGCTTCATGTGTCCATGGCAGGGCTGGGCGCTCCAGGTAACCCAGCAGGCTGAATCACCCCCCCTACGAGCTCACACGCATGGGTGCTGACTGCCCGCGTCATCCTCCTTTAGGCACGCACGCTCCCTCCCCTCACGTAGGCGCACGCGCATACACCAAACAAGCGCACGACTCTGCAAACCAGACTAGAGTAGGCAGCAGTAAAAGGTATGTGCTTGGCGCTCCCCAAACTTTGCATCCTAGGCACGTGCCTACTCTGCCTACCCCTAGTTCCGGCCCTGGTCCATGGCAACGGCAGTGCCATTTGTGAATATAATTCATATGTCTTTCCTCTTTGGCAGCATTAAAGGAGAATTCAACCCTCAACTAAAAAATCCCCTACCCCTCTACCCTACGTAGACCTATATGATTAAAATGCCCCTATAGCTTTAAATCCCTACCCTTTCTCCTTTTCCCTAGTTGCTTGTCAAAAGAACATGTATCTAGTTATATTTACATAACCAGTGTTATTGGCCAAGAGGTGTAATGACCACTTCATACCACACTTCAATATAGTGTTTGGAAAGGGGTGGATTTTCCTCTTTGGCTGCTGGTGTCCTTACTTACTTGATGTTTCCATTGAGCCTGGGTACACCAAGGCCCAGTAAAGCAATTACCCTAAAGGGACTGCACCTTAGTGTTTAACGGGGTTAGCTAGAATAGGTTATATCTGTTATAGACTCTCTAGGAGTAAGATAGAGAGTACAAATATCAAGAGCAGCTTTGTGCTCCATTGAGGATCTGTAGCAGAGAGTAGCTTCCCAAGGCTCCTAGATTGCCTTTAGTGAAGGGACCACAGTGGATAGGGCGTCAGGATAGACTCCATCTCCCCGACCACTCCGCTGGGTGGGATCTGGACCACTTTGAGGTATATCTGCCTGAAGGAATTAATGTACTGCTTGACTACATGCCTTATGGGAGTCACATTCTTCAGCTGTGTCATCCAACCTGTTCTAGCATGTGATGTTACATCTACCTATAGGTCATCTGTCTTGGTACAAATAAACTATCACCCTTTTTGTTTCACCATAAGAACCTCCTGGCGTCCATCATTACTGCTATTTTTATGCAAAGTAGCCTGAGAGTTGTAGTTCTACTACATATATTCTATACCTACTACACATATATTCTATATCTACTACACCCTTACTGAGTTCTTCCATTTAGCAAACGCCCTGACCTGAAGTGTTGTGTCACATGTAACTAGGGTAACTAGGCCTGGCCGGTAAAAATGTTGGTTGATTCCAATGTTATTAATAGGGAAAAAAGACAAATACATAGGAAGGCCGGTATTTTTTTCCAGAAAAGGTGGCAACCGTACATGTAACCAATGCTCCTATCCCTAGCTGGACATTAACCCCTTTTTGGTATGCCTAGCCAAATTAGCATTACACAAGCTTTTCTGATTGCAGGCTGACAGGTTCCCTTTGCTGGGGCTCTCCTCACACTCAGTATTGACTTCAGGGAAATGAGAATGATTACCAGAAGTATAATTAACCTGAAAAGACATCTACCAACTGATGTTTCCAATGACAATAGCAATGATATAGTTGCAGGTGTATAAATGTTTGAAGTGGGGAGGTTCTAAGACAAGTACAACAGTGGTGTATGGGGGTTGAAATTCTCAACCCCATCCCAACCCGCACCCGCCTGCTGTTCCTCCTCCTCCCCCTATTTATAGAGCTGCACCCACCCCGCAGTGACATCACAAAAGGGGCGGGGTCTGCGCAAGTTTTTAAAATTTAGATGCCGGAAGCCGGCAGTGTTAGGTCGTGGGCAGGGAGAGCAGGAGATGCTTAACTATGACTCGCGACCCAAAGATTTTGTGCTGGAGCCAGTTCGAACCTGCGGGTCCCATGGGTAAACCTGCAGATGCACAAAGTACAATAGCTGAGAATACATTTATTAAGTGCCAGGCGTCTTCTTGTAGTTAAAACTATAATTATTCTCGGTTCTTTAGAAAAAAGTATAAAGCAGATGCCCTGTATATCGCATAATGTTACATGTCTGTAAACCCTACAAATTGGTATAACTTGGAATAAATTGGTATTTAGGTTTTTTTTTAATTTCCACTTCAAGATAATTCATATATTCAATATACCAAACTCCCCTACAAAATACTATAGCCAGTCAGCGTGATCAGAATTCTGGAGTTGAGCAGAAGAGTCTATGGTGTCATTTATAAAGATATTCGAGGCCACAAGAAGATTCTAAGACCATTTAGAAGCACAAGGCCCAAAGCTAAATGTATTTTGTTGCAGCTCATAAAGCTCAGTGGTGACTCTGAGCCAGTACATTTTCTCATACAACTCGGGTGTTTTGCACACAAATAGTAATTGTTACGGCCCTAGAAATATGTATTGATATTCCTTGGGAGGTTTAATGCTAAGATGAGTGTCATATTACTGAGTAGACTAAGTGGATGGAAAGAGCATTTGTAGAATATATTTTCTGTATTTAGGGTAATACAATACTGTATGTTTATGGGATTTATGGGGCATGTTTACTAACATTGGAGATAAATATCTGGAGAGATTTCTGGAGATGTTGCCCATGGCAACCAATCAGCAATTAGATTTAAACAGCCACAGCCAAGTTAGAAAACAAAAGCAAAGATCTGATTGGTTGCTATGGGCAACATCTCCAGAAATCTCTCCAGATATTTATCTCCAATGTTAGTAAACATGCCCCTTATTAGCATTGAAATGTGCATTCCATTGTTTTCTATCTGTCCATATTAATATAGATATTAGATATATGCAGATAAAGCAGGTTGTAACAATGCAGTATTGCACAGCAATGAAAACTATTGTCCATTGTACAGGTTATAACCATAAGCTATGTGCAAATATTGGCACTTTTTGGTGGATATGTTAGTGTTACAGTGTTGTGGGACTATTTGGGGTGAAGTAACTGAGTGAAGTGAGTCATGGGAATGTCTGCAGTCACTGTGTGCTTTGTTATATGTGTGTGACATTTGCCCTAAACGTTGGTGCCTGCAGAAGACAGAGCTGCCCAATGGGTATAAGTTTGCTCATGAAGTGAATAACACATGCTGACAGGCAGAAGTTACGTGTTTGCTCATTGAGCTGGAACAAGTCAACAGGAGGGAGAGGCACTGGGGAAGGGAGAGTATACACAATGTGACCTATACAAGGGGAACATAGGGATTCCAAAGGGATAACATTGTCTGCACTGCAGGGAGGGAGTCAGTCTACTTCTGGCATTGGCATTCTGTTATAAGCAGCAGATATGTCAAATAATGGCACCCTGTATAGGCTAGGCTACGTTTTAGGCAGTCACATCACAACAGGTGTTCTGCAGTGAAATAGAAGGGAGAGTGCAATTAATTTGATGGGACCTGGCACTGACTAGAGTGGCCCAAAGCACACAGCAATAAAAATAAATTTGTAGCCTTACAGAGCATTCGTTTTAAGATGGGGATCGTGCCCCCATTTGAAAGCTGGAAAGAGTCAGAAGAAAAAGTAAATAATTCAAAAACTATAAAAAAAAAAGGTACTGGCAATTCTGTAATTGCACAAAAAGCCATTGCATCTGTCCTGTATGTTCTAATGAATTGTGTGCAAGTGTGTCTATTGAATCCTGACAATTATGATCAGAACTTGTGCCTAAATGTCAAGAACCTGCACTCACAATTGCACCCATTTAAATACATTGGGCACAATTGCTGAAGCCACAATCACTGGTGGCGGAAAATGCCATATTCTGGGTAAAAAAACGGAAAATTGCACACTGCACTTCGCAAATGATCCTTAAGATGTTTAAAAATTCAAACAGTGTACATAAACAGGCATCAGTGATAAAAATCAATTAAAGGAGACCCGTCACCCACCCAAAAAAAATATTCCAAATCCTATTTTATCACATTAGTCAAGCAAAATTAACTTTATTTACACTGTATAAATTATTTGAATTTTGTTTCCTTCAGTCTGGGAATTCATAATTATAGCAAGTAGGTAGGAGCCATTTTGTGGACACTGTTATAAAGGCAAGTCTTGCATCAGCTCAGAATCTTGTTTGTGCACCAGAACAGGGGACCTGATGTCCATCAACATGCACTGGTTACACAATTAAATGGTTTTAAGAGATTGGGGGTAATGTGGGGAGAGCAGTGACATCTAAGAAGTGCTGAATGGAAAGTGAAAGTAATTGCCTGCCCTGCCTCGATGCCTAAGGCATAGAGGAGGGGCAGGCAATATTTGATTGACAGTTGAGATTTTTAAATGTGTTTACTACAGCTATGAATGCTTTAATAAAAAATTGAATTTGGTTTACATGTTTAATTTGAAAATAAGTTTTATTATACAGTTTTTTTATGTCTAGCTGACTGGTTCACTTTAAAACCAGGATAAAAAGAAAGAAAGAAAGAAAGAAAGAAAGAAAGAAAGAAAGAAAGAAAGAAAGAAAGAAAGAAAGAAAGAAAGAAAGAAAGAAAGAAAGAAACCTTTAAATGTAAATATATATTATTTTTAAAATAATGTCCCTTTATAACTGGCATCACATGTTTGTGTGTGTGTGATTCCGCTCTGCCTTCCAGTGCCATGTGACATTTACTTGCAGGTGGAATTTAAGGCAAATGATGTGCATATCAGTTTGGGTGAGAATCGTGTAGCGATCATCTTGTCTTAAAGTGACTCTGCGTGGGAAGGGCTTTATCCTGCCTTCTTTATCTGGAGCCACGAGGTTAAATCATTTCCATTCTGTTTAAGGGGGGGAGGGCAGCCTCATAAAGATGGATATGAATATAGACTCATACATTTATGTATGAATTGTTTCCATTCTAAAGATCACATCTATCTGACTGTAACCCGTGTAACCCTTGCGCCCCCTGCCTCACTTTGCACTTTATTCTGGTTTATTGCTAGACATGCTAGAGCATAATAGGAACCCCCTGGCAGGCTTAAAGGACTTGCAGTGTGTATATCAAACATGATGTGTTTTTCCCTTGTTGGTAACATGCTGTGGATGAAGTTTTAATGATATTGTAAAATTATACAGAAGGTTTTGATCTGCTGCAATACCTCATAGTGCGCCCATGCTCTTCCTTATATAAGTATGTGCAGCAGCATGATTCCAGGTTCTTGCTTCTTTTAAAGGGGCAGAGAACCACATGAAATAATGAGAAGCTGCACTCACAGTCCCTTATTGTGGTTATACTGTTGTTCATCAGCAAAGGCTAATGTCACATTCCGGCAGTTGCAGAGAAAACAGGCACATGGGACATTAGTATGAGGAGGGCTGTGCAACACATTGTTTCTTCAACATATACAATGAATTATCACACATCCCTGAAAACAAAAATAACAGTGAAGAAGAACCAGTGACTGGTTATTATCTATTTAGATGTAGAACTGGTCTTTATCCAATTGACAATAGTCTTCTTTTTTTGCAGGGGGAAAAACACTCAAGTAAAAAAAAAATACTCAGGCTCATTCATAAACACTGGGCAAATTTGCACCTGGGAAGTAACCCATAACAACCAATCAATGACTGGCTTTTTACAGGCAGCTGAAGGTTGAACAGTGAAAGAAAGATTTGATTGGTTGCTATGGGTTACTGCCCATGTGCAGATTGTCCCAGTGTTTATAAGTGCATCCCATTGAATCAAAAGGATTAATTAGCTGAGATCTCCCAGCTACATTAATATGCACAAGACATGAGAACCATGGGGCCATTTACTACATGTAAGGCAACATGCAAAAAGTGCCAAAAACAGGTGCAATCTGCCATTGTTTTGCACGCTGCACCCTGCTTTGCATGGTAGATAAATTGCCCAAACAGATCAACAGGGCCCTGTATCTACCATTTGCCCTGTGGCAGGTGGTATTGGCAGGTCTGTCTTGCGTCTGCTGATAGTATGCTCTGCACCCCGTGCTGGTGCCAGAATATTTGTCCAGCAGGAAGCACCAAATGGTGGCAGATTTTGAGCACAATCACCATGTTTTCCCCATAATTCTGTGTTTTTGCCCCCAAAAAAATCCAGTATTGCTGCAGTCACAAGGTAGCTTTGTGCCTAACAAAATTGGGGTGATGCATCAAAATGAACACAGCTGTACTTGTACTTTACTAAATATCGGACTTGTCTTTGTCCAATGGACTATTTAGCCAGTGTTACCACAATGAATAATGTTTTGGGGCAGGGTAGGGTCCAAAAGGTAGATCAGGATCTACCAGTAGACCTTTAGCTTGTTAGCAGTAGATCTCAAAGCAGATCAGCAAACAGCTTGTCTAAATCACCCTCCTGTTTTATTATTTTCATTCAGATATTTATTACACGAAGGTTACATAAGAATCAATTACTTATAAATATAAGTAACATAACATAATATACATTTTCTCAATATTTAATTAATATTTCTATGGAATAGAATGCTAAAAATGCCTTTATGGATGTAGATCATAATGGGACAACATCACTAAAAGTAGACCTTGCATTAGTAAAGTAAGGGCAATCCTGTTTTAGGGGGTCTACACCTCCCTTTTTCAGGTTGTAGGCCCCCTCCACATCTGATTCTTTGATTGTGACATGGCCATATGTTTAAGAAGTAAGCCCAAATTGAGAATAGTTGCACTCCCTTTATTTACTGTTCAGACCAAATCTTGCAACAAATCTTTTCTTCTAAAAATCCATTGTAAACTCTGCCAATTAGCTGTGCCGTCAAACACATCAATCACTATAAAACGTATCCTATTTTGCTAGAACACAAAGAGGAAAAAACATGTAATGAGTCAAGCACATTATATTTTGCTCTCTATATAACGTCAATTGAAGCACAGCCAGCACCTGTATGATTTATAGCCTGGCCAGGCTCTGTAAGAAAGGAAAATGGGTAAGACACGATCATCAATAAACTGTCAAGGGAAAATATACAAAATACCACGGATCATTTATCATAAAAATCACGTTGCTAAGTTTTATTGGGGCTCCACTGACTTAGGTACTGGGCTGGTATTGAGCTGCTTTGTCTGGATAGAATGGATCAAGCTTTGATGGGGGCTTCTATCCTGCTATTGGCATGAATGCAGTTGAGGAATAATCTCTATTCTCCATAAAGGAGTTTAACAGAGGAAGCAGCATTTTCAGCCACTGTTAAATATTGCACCAGGAAATAGTGCCCAGGTCTGTACTGGGATTCAAATTAGGCCCAAAAAATAGACCCAAACAGCTCCACACCAGCCCACATATAGTGACTTTCTATGGCATATTACAGCAACCCCCTCGCATATGCCAGAATCTACAGATTGCCAGTCTGGGCCTGATGGTGCCTTGGGTTGAGGTCTGTCCTATTTGTACAGATCATTTGTGGCAGTGAATTGTGATAATAAATACATTTTAACATTTTCTTAATTAGTGATTATTTTCTTTTTAAAGAGCTACAGATTTAAGTTTATTTATAAGAAAGTTAAATTGCTTGCAGTGGTATAAGAAACCACAGGTTGGATATCTCTTAAATAATCCTTGAAACAGTATAAAACCTATGTCATTAGCCCCTAGCAGTAAGTGTAAAAGTAGACGGAATGACATTGGAAACACTGAATTGTGGGTAAAAAGTATATTAAGAATTCTTGCACTTTGCTTATATCTTACAAATTAGGCCCATCATCTACAGATATTCCTGCTAGATTGTTGAACCTAAACATGGCACCAAGATTCTTTGGGTGAGTGCACCAATCTATTCCACTTTGGAGATGTATCCCATGATGCATGTAATACACGTATGTGGGTTTCTCTGTTTCAGCTATGCTCTACTCATTGGAAGCCGTTCAATACTTCTGCAAATTGCAATACAGCTGTTTAATCATTTTCTGATGGTTTAGAGCGAGTCCCTTGTAGGAATTTGCATCAGGAATAATTTCACATAAGGAACACAATGACAAACCAATTAGCTCTTACTCCCTCGCAATGCATTTCATTTCCACCCATAATCTGGGCCTGCTTTTCATCGCATGCAAAGTGTCACAGTGCCAGCCATGTGATTGATTAATTTTCAAATGCGCATTTCAGTCTTGCAAAGTAAATGTAGCCATAAGGAATAACAGAATGAGAGCCATTTTCATATCTTCTATGTATTTATTTCTTAATAAAAAAAAAAAAGAAAATCAGAGAGAAAATGTTAATTTAGATGATGGAAATGCAGCACAAAAGTAAGCAACAACACCAGACAAAAGAAACATCATTTTCAAAAGATTGAATAAATTGAATCGTTTTATCCTTCTTTCACTGTTTATGTTCCCATTTACTATGAAGGTTTTGTGTATACAGAACATTCCCTCTCGGCATGTTTGCATTTATACAAAGAAATTGGAATAGAGATGAGCACACTGGGTTCAGTTCAGCTTCTTGAATGCAAGTTAGGTTTATTTTCCTATTGCCTGGATAAACTGTGTGCTGGAATTAAAGTGTAACTTTGGTATGTACTTCTTAATAAATTCTGAGGCTGGGCTGTTGATCCAAACAAATAAAATATAACAATAGAAGGTAGCCATGCACCATCATATGGTATCCATTCTGTCAAATAGATCAGATTCCTTGAAAGATTGGTGAGTGTATGGCCACCCTAAATAAAGAACCCGTCTTTAATGTACCACACAATGGATGAGGAAGTATTTTAGCACTTCCTATAAGATACAGACACATTTAAGGAAGCAAATCTGATGAGGCAAAAACAGGCAATGTAGAGGGGACCCTTGGGGTCATTCCATATATGATGTACACCCATCCTTTCTGAACCTTTATAAAATTATTCATTTTATATTGAACATGATGCATTGAACCAACTCTCTGGCATTCATTTGGAGGGGTTGAACTTGGTGGTCTTTTTTTCCAACCCAGCTTACCTATAGAAATATGGGGAAGAGTTGATGGGGAAAGTAAAGTGTCTGTATGTAGTAATGGGCGAATCTGTCCCATTTCACTTTGCAGAATAATTCGCGAAACAGCGAAAATTCGCAAACGCATTGAAATCAATGGGCGTCAAAATAATTTTGACGCCGGTCAATTTTTACATGCTCGACTATTTTGTCCAAATGCATTAAGTCAATGGGTTAAAATGAGAATAATTTTAACGGCTGTCAATTTTTATGCATGCGCCAATTTCGATTTAAATTTTTTTTTTTGTTGCGGCGGATTTTTCACCAGTGAATTTTTGATGAAGTATCACAAAAACATTTGCAGGTGGTGAAATGCGGAAATTCGTAGCGAATCGATGCCTGGCGAATTAATTTGCACAAAACTGTGTGCAAAGGCTTGCACTCTAAGTAAAACCAAAACCCAATGCAAAAGAGCATGTGTGGTGACGTCACTGGGGGGGAGTGTGCAATGACAGCAGTGGAGGCAAAAGAGCCTGGACTAGGGGTAGGCAGAAGAGGTAACTGATGTGTGTGTGTGTTGTGTGTGTGCACACGTGTGTATAAATAAAATGAAGAATAGCAAAACCCAGTTTGTGTAGTAATGTGTATTAGTAATGTATCTGCAATTGAATTTAGTACCAGCTGCAGCCAGGTCTCGAACACCTGTTAGTCTGGTAATACATGTACATAATCTGTTCATGTAATGCACAGTACTTGCAGATGCAAATAATTACAAATGCCAGATTTCCCCTGAGATTTAAGAAAGCTTCTGTAAGCACCTCAGTTGCTCTCCAGTGTTGCTTGTAGGCAGCAATGAATAAAGATATTCCTCAGCCAAACATCTAGCACTAGTAATTAAGCATGCCCAGGTGCTGGCCGGATTTGCTCTAAGGAAAGCAGGGATTTCATAGATTGTTCATGGAAAAGTTTAAGTCTTTGTATTATAGTAAAACAGATGCATAATTGTGTCTTTAGTGCAACCACTCACTCACAATCAGTTATGGTCCAGGATTTCCAAGTTGGCTAAATAGAACATAGTAGATTTGCCTACTAATGTGGTACATAGTAGATTTGCCTACTAATGTGGTTTCCTTTCAATTCCATTAGTTAATATGTTCACACAACAGCACATAGGTGCTAATATGCACAAGAGTTGTTACCAGTAGTAACCTGGTGACCATCTCTAGGTCAAGATGGGATTTGAATCCCATTCGTGTTCCCATCAAATTCCTTGAGAAGGAACCACAACCTGTATTTCTGAAGTCCAAAGAAAGATACAATTCTGAATAAAGAGATTATTTCCATCAAAAAGGTCTTCCTTCAATCGGCTTATTCATTTTTCAAAGTTTTAAATACAACATTTTCACATTCAGATTTACCGTAAAGGGATTCTGTCATGATTTTTATAAGGTATTTTTTTTCTAAATTACACTGTTTACGCTGCAAATAATTCACTTTACAATATAAAATTTCATTCCTGAACCAGCAAGTTTATTTTTTTTAGTTGTAATATTGGTGTGTAGGTGCATCTCAGGTCATTTTGCCTGGTCATGTGCTTTCAGAAAGAGCCAGCACTTTCCTACTCAATGTAACTGAATGTGTCGCAGTGGGACCTGGATTTTACTATTGAGTGCTGTTCTTAGATCTACCAGGCAGCTGTTATCTTGTGTTAGGGAACTGTTATCTGGTTACCTTCCCATTGTTGTGTTTTAGGCTGCTGGGAGGGAGGTAATATCACTCAAACTTGCAGTTCAGCAGCAAAGATTGCCTGAAGTTTATCAGAGCACAAGTTTCCATAATTCAGAGATTTCTGGTTAACATGTTTCCAGATAACAGATCCCATACCTGTACAGTGCATATAGCATTATAATACTATTATTACAGTACTTAAGAGGGGTATTAGGAGCATTGAACAAATTGTATGGTATAGTAGCTTCCTTGAAATTAATAAAGAGTTAAAGGTTTTGCTGGATAAAGAGCTTATGATTATATAATTTGGCATTTGGTAGCAGATTTATATCAGTGCCAAAGTGTCAGTCATCTCCCTGAGAACCCTGTACCTTGCTTTCATACAACATGTGTCTTGATATTTCTCCATCTGTTGGTGCTAAGGATGAATGGATTTCTCTTGCCTTTAGCCTCTCTTTTCTGTTTTTAGGAGAAAGATTCCTACGGACTTGTATGCCCTTCGTACGCTATCATCGCCTTCACATTGATGTTATACCCGGATATCATTGCATGACAAGTACAGAAATAAATATTAAGCCCCGAATAAAATTAAAACACAAAGATGCTTTGGGATCATGGATATTCAATACAAGGGTTGTTTATTCAGTAAAACTGCTAGGCTCTTTAATTCGACTTTTCTATTAGTATAGGTGCGCCAGTACATTTTGTTCCTTGCACTAGAGGTATAACAAGATACAAAGCATATTCTCTTGTTCCAATTCTGAGTTTGTAGTTTTTTTAACCTTAAAACCTTAAATGTTGATGCACTTTAAATTATGGTTTTAATTTAAGGTGTGTCAACAACATTTAGAGAAAGAGAAAAAAGGTAAAGACATACTCATTATGACTAGGTGTTCATGAAAAAGTGGCTATTGGAGGCATTGTTTCATTAAGATGTAAAAATGATACAATATTTTATTTTTGCAGGAAGAACTAGTCAACTATATACATACTTATCTTTGCTGAACACTATACAATATATACATATGTGTGTTGTGATATTGATTTCATAGTCAAATATAGTAAAATTAACGCTGGAATCATTTCAGTATACCTACTAGAGAGGTGCTAAATCCAGGATTCAGTTCTGGAACACTTTCTGAACCGAATCAGAAGCCTTCAGAAATTGAATTTCCTTTAAGCTCTATAGAACTAATACAACAATTCTTTTTGTTCACAGATGATGCCGTTTTTATTATAGTTCTCAAATTTGCATAAGCAAATTTGGGTTGGTATTTGGTTCTGGAAGATTTTGCTTATCACTTAATTATAGATTCTTTGCATCCCTACTAAATGCAGGTTTGGACAAATCCACTGGAATACCAGGAAAAATCAGCCCCAGTCCTGTTGTCCCCTTCTACTCGCCATTGCCATCAGTCACCTATCCCTGCTTAAAAGAAACTTACACCTTAAACTGGAGGTGTAATAAAATGAAAGATGGCCATGTGTTTTCCTGTAGAATGCATAGCCATACTGGAGTCTCAGTAAAGTAGAGGGAGGTGGAAAATTAAAATGGGGGTGCTCAGAGAGTAGTAAAAGTTGGTGCTCGAATGCTTATGCATTTAACTGTTAGTAAGACAATCGTTTCATTCTATAAATTTTCAGTGCTGATCATTCTAGCATGTCCATCTTTGTTAATGCAGTCAAAGGAGCTCTCCATGCAGGTGAAACAAGCCATCCTTAAGCTGCAAAAATAGAAAAAACCCATCCGAAAAATTGCTATAATATTAGGAGTGGCAAAATCTACAGTTTGGTACATCCCGAGAAAGAAAGAAAGAAAGCACTGGGGAACTCAGCAACGCAAAAAGACCTGGACGTCCACGGAAGACAACAGTGGTGGATAATCCCAGGATCATTTCCATGGTGAAGAGAAACCTCTTGACAACAGCCAGACAAGCGAACAACAGTCTCCAGGAGGTACAGTAGGTGTATCGATATCCAAGTATACCATAAAGAGAAGACTGCATGAAAGTAAATACAGAGGTGCACTGCAAGGTGCAAGCCACTCATAAGCATCAATAATAGAAAGGCAAGATTGGACTTTGCTAAAAAAAAATCTAAAAAAGCCAGCACAGTTCTGAAAAAACATTCTTTGGACAGATGAAACCAAGATCAACCTTTACCAGAAAGATGGCAAGAAAAACGTATGGAGAAGTCGTGGAACAGCTCATGATCCAAAGCATACTATGTCTCTATAAAACATGGTGGAGGCAGTGTGATGGCTTGGGCGTGCATGGCTGCCAGTGGCACTGGGACACTAGTGTTTATCCATGATGTGACACAGGTTCAGAGACACTGTCTCTTCAAATCCAGCTAAATGCAGTCAAATTGATTGGGAGGCTTTCATAATACAGATGGACAATGACCCAAAACATACAGCCAAAGCAACCCAGGAGTTTATTAAACAAAGAAGTGGAATATACTCAATTGGGTTCAGACCTGATCTGAACCCAATTGAGTATGCATTTCAAACTTCAGACAGAAAGGCCCACAAACAGCAACTGAAAGGCCTGGCAGAGCATTAAAAAGGAGGAACCTCAGAATCTGGTGATGTCCATGAGTTCAAGACTTCAGGCTGTCATTGCCAGCAAAGGGTTTGCAACCAAGTATTAGAAATGAAAATTTTATTTTCAGTTTTTTAATTCGTCCAATTACTTCTGAGACCCTGAAATGAAGTGATTGCGTTAAAAAAAAGGCTTTAGTTCCTCACATTTTTATGCAATCTTTTTGTTCAACCCACTGGATTAAAGCTGAAAGTCTGCAGTTCCACCGCATCTGAGTTGTTTCATTTAAAATACATTGTGGTAATGTACAGAATCAAAATTAGAAAAAAGTTGTCTCTGTCCAAATATTTATGGACCTAAATGTAAAGCCAAGGGCAGTTGCAAATAGCCTAAAAATGTTGGAACTGCACTTTTTTTTGGACAAAAGTTTAATTTTCATTTTAGGCCCCATCTTTTGGCAGCCAGCGGGTTCATTTGTGTGCTTTCACACCCCAAAAACATGGCACTTTTAGAATTTATTCTAACGGAGTAGCATCTTCTCCCCTATCTCTTTCTGTTGGGGTTCCTCAAGGCTCTGTCCTGGGACCATTACTATTCTCCCTCTATACTTCCTCCCTCTGCAAATTAATCAACTCGTATGGTTTCCACTACCACCTCTATGCTGACGATACTCAGATCTATCTCTCATCTCCTGATCTCAACCCAGAACTCCTAACTCGCGTCTCCTCCAGCCTGTCCACTATCTCTACCTGAATGTCACAACGCCACCTTAAATTAAACCTCTCTAAAACTGAAAACTGGTTCTCTTTCCTCCAACTAACACCAGTAACATCCCGGAAGTATCCATCATAGCTAACTATTCCACTATCACCCCCTCTCCCCAGGCCCGGTGCCTTGGGGTTATCCTAGATTCTGCTCTGTCATTCACTCCTCATATCCAGTCACTTATTAAATCATGTCACTTCCACCTAAGGAACATATCCAAAATACGATCATTCATCACCCAAGATGCTGCCAAAATTCTTATTCACTCTCTCGTCATATCACAGCTAGACTACTGTAACTTTCTTTTAATTGGCCTCCCCCTCCAGAGACTGTCACCTCTCCAGTCCATAATGAACACTGCTGCGAGGCTCATACACCTCAGCAACCGCCATTCTGTCAATCCCTGCACTCGCTTCCGCTACCTTTCAGAATCAAATTTAAATAAATGACCCTGACATTCAAAGGACTTTCTTAACTCTGCCCCACCCTACATCTCTGAACTCATCTCTATACACTCACCCAACCACTTACTACGCTCCTCTACAGACCTGCTACTCAACTCTTCTCTCATTACCTCCTCACATGCTCGCATTCAAGACTTTGCAAGGTCTGCACCCCTCCTATGGAACTCTCTCCCACGGTCTGTTCGACTTTCTCCCAACCTTTCTGCTTTCAAGAAATCTCTGAAAACGCACTTCTTTCGAGAAGCCTACCCTCACTCTGCTTAACTACCAAACGCAACACCACATACAGTACCACATTTCTCACCCACTTAATTTGATCTTGCCCACTCCCACACCTTGTTTATTACTCCCTTCCCTTTAGAGTGTAAGCTCTTTCTGCATAGGGCCTTTTTCACCTTTTGTACCGGTATTGATTGTGATGTATGTAACTCCATATGTTCTATGTATAGAATTCATGTGATTAAGTTGTATAATCACATTTACTTTACAGTGCTACGCAATATGTTGGCACTATATAAATAAATGTTAATAATAATAATAATAATAATAATAATTTATTGAATTGTTCAGCATGTCACTAAAAAGACTTGAGGGCACGGACTGGCAAAGTAGGCTCCATGCACCAACTTTTATTGCTACTATTCAAGTTACTGTTTTTACTACCTCTGGTATACTGAAAGCAATAAAGTAGTTCTACTGGAAACAGAACTAGCATAGAATGAGGCACAAGGTCATCCTAGTGCTCCATGAACTGTATAAAATTCAAAGGCCTCTGGGCACAAGCCTTAATACAGTTAGCGATGTCTGTCTGTTCATTTTAATACCCTTATAATTTGCAGTGCTGTTAGTGTGTATGCGTGTGTGTATAAATATATGCACAAAATATGATACATTTTGTCACATCTAATAAGACTGAGATTAAAACTATGATTATATAGCAGATAAGTAGATTCAGCTGAAGCTTTTAATTATCTCCAATTATTTCTGGTTCAGTTTTAATGCAAAGTCATATTCTTTTAATGGGCCACTGACCACTTGTGTGCGTGTATACAGCATAAACAAATTGCAAGTTTAGATTCTAACAGTGGGTGAGTGTTTGGACCAGCAATGTAAGTTTGATTGCTAAGTATGCAGAATTGCAACATATTCAGCCATAAACTGCAAAATGTAGGAAAGGAGGTATATCACCAGGGACCTTATTTATATTGTATTTAAATTAAAAAAAAAGTCTGACCAAACTAGAATCCACGATTGAACCTTATTTATTATTAAAAAAACACGATTTAATCGGATCAGAGACAAACTCAATAAAATCTTGCAAAAACCCGAATCATTTTTTTTTCTGCATTTTTTCGCTCAATTTTTTTTGCCTAAAAGTCTGAAATAGTTGGATTTTTTGGCATAATTCCAGCACAGAAACTTCAAAATAGGATAGAGACCTCTCCCATTGACATATACAATCTCGGCAGATCTAAGATGCGGAATTTCGGATTTGGACTTTTTCCATCCTCCCCTCCTTCCCTGCCCTTCCCTTAATCTCTATGGCGGATGCGCGCTCGCGCCTGCGTGCTGTCGCGAGCATGTGCGTGCATGCACGCTTACAGGGCAGGGTAGCTGACCAGGCACCTAGGGTTGCTAGTCAGCTTGACCCAGCCCTGGAGAGCGGGTTGGGTATAGGGTGGAGAGGATCAAGTTCGAGTTGAGTTAATCTGGCCCTGAGTGTAGCTCCACAAAGGACAGCTCCATGCCGTGCACTGTTTTTGTCATGAACAGCAAATGGGGTAAGACGTATGGAAGAGATGAAGAGGCGCAGGGTGCGGATCTGGGCCGATGGGGCCCACAAGAACCAAGGGCCAACTGGGCCAGTCCGACCCTGATGGCATGGGATGCCTCTTCTCTGCCTGCATACAAAACATGGAAAAAGGAAAGCAGGAGATCAATTTTGTGTGCCCCTGCCCCTAATCCAAGGGTTTGTTTGATACCCAAAACACTCCTATTCAGATTGTTTATAAATGGACCAAGGTACATCCAGACAGCCTGAACTGTAAATGAGAACTAAAGCCTTACTAAAGAAGTAGGCTAGAAATGTTGTACATTCCAGACCTTACCGATGACTATCCCCAAACCCCTATTCAATTCTTTACGATTGGCGATAACAGATTTTGTATGGGGCAAGAAGCCAGCTAGACAGAAATGCATGTATTTGACACAACTTAAGGAAAAAGGGGGCCTAGGTCTGCGGATCTATGCAATTATTACGCAGCAGTGGCTTTACAAAGGATGTTCGATATATTTTATGCATCGGACCTGAAACTATGGATGAAAGTAGAGCAGCAGTGCACACCAATCCCTCTAGACTCATATTTCTGGTTGCCAAAACACAGTCATAAACTGGTTTGGAAGAATGTCCCAGTCCTTGAAGGGACTGTTAAAACATGGGACTTAGTAAATTATAAAAAAACATCTCTTGAACCCTAAGTCAAGGCTTACTCCCATTCTTTACAACCAAGATTTCAAACCAGGCTTATGTGATGTAAAGTTTAAGAGATGGTCGAAAGGGGTTCTCTATTCGCTTACCAATTTATGATGGGTAGGAAATTTAATCGACTACAGGAGATCTCACCTCTGGACGAAATGACAGGATTAGAGAGGTATGGCATGATGCAAATACAACATTTTTTACATACGACTGGAATAACAGATAAAAGAGGCCCACCCGATACAGTATACGAATGTTGGTTTATGTATCAAGAGAAATTGCATTAGTGTATAGAGTGTTGGTGGAAGAAAGGGATTCCCCTAAAGATAGATACAAGCAAAAATGGGAACAAGAACTGGGAGAGACATTTACAGAGAAAGAGTGGAATCAAATAAATGAGCGATTTTTCTGGCTGTTGCAAAAATCAAGAAAACAATTACAAGATACTTACACAATGGTATAGAGTGCCTGCTGTCCTGACTAAGATGTACGAGAATGTGACTGATAAATGCTGGAGATGTAACCAAGACAAGGGGAATTTAATGCATATATTTACACGTACGAGAGGTTCAAAAGCAATAAATTAGAACAGATTCAACAACTTCAGTTTCTTCAAAAATGGCAGTCTTGGCTTCTCTTTATAGATTCTAGTGAATATCAAAAATGAGTTACCTCTAGGTAGAGGGTACTCAGGAGCTCAAGAAGGGGGAAGAGGGAGAGAGGTGTGGATTAAAGGAGGGAGAGCTAGAAGAAAAAGAATGTGGAGGAAGAACCAGAGAGGTCAACCCATGGTCTTAAGTGGTATTAACAAACACATTTTTACTTTTTTTTTTTTCTTTTCTCTTTTTCCTTTTCCTTTTTTCGTTCCTTGTTTCTTCTTTACGGTATTTTTATGTTTGTCGTATACATGTTTTGTAAGATAAACGCAATTTTAAATGAAGCTACATAAGGAAAATTTTGGCATAAGTTAAGCTATGATATGTCTTGTCGAAAAATATATATAAAGGAATTTAAAAAAAAAAAAGAAATGTTGTACATTATGTTATAGACTTCTATACCAGCCCAAGGCAACCACAGCCCTTTAGCAGTAAAGATCTGTGTCTCCAGAGATGCCCCAGTAGATTATACTGATTCACTGCACATGCAGGCCTGGACTCACGGTCCTAGTGCCCATCTGCGCACCTTTGCTGCACCCCCCCGCCATGTGCCAGTGTATGTCCCCAGTGCACCATCGATTGCAGCTGGTACACAGTACACATATGGGGGGGGTGTAATAACAGTTGGTAATGGAAAAATATTCGCAAAGCGAAAAGTTATGCCTTTGTGTGATCACATTTTCCGTTGTGCGAATTAAATGTAGCTTTTGCAAACCCTCCTGGATCATTGCTGCTATTGAGAAGCTAAGACTTTAAGCTGGTGCAATAAGTTCAGTATATAAAATATGTCAATTTTAGCCACATTCATGCAAATTCTATATTCATATGAATCAGCACAGTGTGTCTATCCTCTTTCTTTCTTTTTCTTTCTTTGTCAGCAGATATAAAAATGAATGTCTCTGCGCCATAGTGAGCAGATCACCTCATACTGTACATATTGGCATATTCATTAGCAGAAAATGTGCAACGATAGCCGTTCATTTTATTCATTCTGTTCACATATCTCAGAGTAACGTGTATGTTCCCATTTCTATGCAGACTAAATGTAACCACTTATCTATTGATAATTTGGTCATACCATTATCTTTAAATGTTACTTAAAGGCTTGTCTGATTTAAGAAAACAGACAGAACAAAACTGACGACTATCTTGCCTCCTATATTTCTCATTCATCCCTGCACAATTTTTCCCTAAAAAGTCAGATGATTTATAATTTTAGAGTTAAGCACCAGTTAATAAACTATGGCGATAGAATGCGGTTAAAAGGTCATTATAAATTCAGAGATTCCAATACAATTGTGCTTATTTAAAGGACATGTAAGTCCCCAACATATAATGTTAATCAGTGGGCAGCCTCTTTTTGTGAATACCTGACGTTTTTTTTCAAGTTTTTTTTAAAATTTAATATTATACATTCTCCCCTTAATCCCTTGTCATTCCTTCTCCTGTGCTCACCTACTCGTTTGGAAAGTGGGCCCTCTGTCTAAGGTTTTCCGGTGGGGCCCATGTTCTAAGGTTTTCTGGTGGGCCCCTGGCATCCCAGTCTGACACTGACCACAGTTGTACACCGTGCTTTACAAGGTGTGAGCACAAATAGGGGTCAACTAATTAAGTTATAAAGTAAAACTAGATAAAAAAATGCTGAAGAGCTAAGTTTCAATACACAGTTTGGATGAGGTCCCTGCCTGAAGCAGCTTACAATCTATTAGGAAGAGGAGAACAAAACAGATACAAAAGGGGAGTGGGGTAGAAATGTGTAGGAGAAGGATGCGTTGTTGCACAGGAAGACTAGCGAAGTGCTTCATCTAGTATGTGGTTTTTAAGGAGCTTAGAGCAAAGTGTTAGTGTGGGGGCTTTCCTGATGCACAATGGTAAAGCATTCCAGAGGTGGGTGCAATCAGTGAAAAAGGTTTTATGCACGACATAAGGTGGCCATACACGGGCCGATAAAAACTGCCGACAGACCGAGTCGGCAGCTTATTGGTCCATGTATGGGGCCCCCCGACGGGGTTCCGCGATCGAGATCTGGCCAAAAGTCGCACAGATCTCGATCGGATGGGAGTAAAAATCCCGTTGGATCGCGGCCGCATCTGTTCGTTGATGCAGTCCCACGATCCAACCGCCCGTTACTATTTGTTAGGATCCGATCGTTGGGCCCTAGGGCCCACGATCGGATCAGCCCGATATTGCCCACCTCAAGGTGGGCATATCGGGGAGAGATCCGCTTGTTTGGCAACATCGCCAAACGAGCGGGTCTCTCCGTGTATGGCCACCTTTAGCTGTTTTGGTGAACTGTATGGTCAGTAGATTGTCCTGAGCTGAGCACAGGGCCCAGCAGGGAGTTTATGGGGTGATGAGATCTGATGTATAAAGAGGAGCAGAAGAATGAAGGGCTCTGAAAGACAGGAAAAGAATATTATTATTAAGTGTACAGTATAAAGAATTGATGTATTATTGCTTTTAAATGTAAAGTCATGCATCTGGGATGTAAAAATATACCTTATACCCTTAATTGGACTGCACTAGGCAAATCCATTATGGAAAAGGATCTTGGAGTCCTTGTAGATGATAAACTTGGCTCTAGCAAGCAATGCCAGTCGGCAGCATCAAGGGCAAATAAGGTCTTGAGCTGTATTAAAAGGGGCATAGATTCACGGGAGGAGGGGGTCATTCTTCCACTTTATAGAGCACTGGTAAGGCCCCATCTAGAATATGCCGTACAGTTTTGGTCTCCATCTCTCAAACAGGACATTATTGTATTAGAGAGGGTACAGAGAAGGGCAACTAAGCTGGTAAAATGTATGAAAAATCTTAGCTATGAGGAAAGACTGGCCAATTTGGGGATGTTTACGCTGGAGAAGAGGCGCTTAAGGGGTGATATGATAAATATGTATAAATATATAAGGGGATCATATAATAATCTCTCTAATGATTTATTTACCAGTAGGTCTTTCCAGCTGACATAAGGTCACCCATTCCGATTAGAAGAAAAGAGGTTCTGCCTAAATATTCGGAAGGGTTTCTTTTTACAGCGAGGAGGTGTGTGAATTCTCTCCCTGAATCAGTTGTACAGGCTGATACATTAGATAGATTTAAGATGGGGTTGGATGGCTTTTTAGCAAGTGCGGGAATACAGGGTTCTGGGAGATAGCTCTTTGATCCAGGGACCAGTCCGATTGCATCTTGGAGTCAGGAAGGATTTTTTTTTCCCCTCTGAGGCAAATTGGAGAAGCTTCAAATGGGGTTTTTGCCTTCCTATGGATTAACTAGCAGTTAGGCAGGTTAAAATAGTTGAAGGGTTGAACTTGAAGGAAGTGTGTCCTTTTTCAACCTTACTTTCTATGTAAATGGAAACAATAAAGGAGAGATTTGATGAAAGAAGAAGCATTCCTGGTGCTCCATGAATACCCTGTTGTCATATTTGTGAGCAAATTTGTTCTCTTTGCAAATTTTACTACATTGCCATTTAGGAGGGAAATTATTGAAAGACCAAAAGGGAAATCCTGCAGGCTTCCTCTACCCCACATCTATCACTTGGGCGCATGTATTGTCTAAAGGAAGTCTGCTTCCTCTGTTTGTTGATAGAAACAAGATGATTTTATGACAAAGGAAAGTTCCCTAATCCTCCTCATTTTGTACCCATATCATGTATATGATATAGTCTGCCCCCCCCCCCCAACAGAGTATATGTTTAGCCTCTTTCTTCCCTCCTGTAAGGGCCCGGATGCTCTGCTAGGATTTTGTGGACCAATAAGGAAGCAACTAGTCCAACACAGTTCGCAGTATTAAATGCAGAAGAAACAGAAGAGTAGTCAAAGTCCAGGCAAAGGGTCAATCCAGGCAGCAAGGTTCACAATTGAAATAACAGGCCAAGGTCAATAACAGGAATCAGATATAATAGCAAATAGATCACACCCAGGAACTCAAGAAGATGAACCTATATTTGGGCAAGGTCTGTAATGTTCTGGTGTCTTAAATAGGCCAATTTGGCACCAAAACATGACACTGCGTGCTGATGCTGCGCACTTTGACGCACTGGTGTCATGACACTGCGTCCATTCTGACGAGATGGCGTCAAGACGTTGCGCACATTTGATGCACTGGTGTCCGAACGTGCCACGAGGGTGCCCTGGCCGCCACCATCTTGCCGAAGAGGACCGGAACCGGAGCGGAGTCCAGAGTGGTGAGTATTCCGTACACCTCCATTCTCTACCCTTATATACAGGTACAGGTATGTGTTAGTAATATGTTATAAGAGTCTGCTTTGTTTTGGGTTTAGAAGTAGAAAACATCTACTGGTCTTTATCTACTTCTTTGGGCCCCTTGGGAGAGGGCATAGCTCCAGAGTTCCAGACACTGGGTTGTCCTGAGGAGAACTGATGAGGAACAACTAGTTCTTGACTGGAGCAAGAGCAATTGTATAACAACTTATTATAAGCACCTTAGTCATTCTAGCTGTCTCTTGTCTCTTGGAAGCTGCACAGAGAGGCTTCTGCACCACCCCAATACTGGTTTAATTTTTTTTGTTATTTGCAAAAGGACATTTTATAAAGTCTCTTAGGCATGCTGCTGTCTGAACAACCTCGGGGTAATAAGACAATAAGTGTGAGGGTCACGCAGATCAATGTAGGAAAGCTTAGCATTAAAAAGCTGTATTGCCATATGTCAGTGCAGATTCAGCAGCGAATACAGTATTATATGGATGCTCTTTGTATATAAACAGATGGTACATTTCTACATGTCAGTACTGAATAAAATAGGAAGCACGTTTATTTGCAAGAAAAATGCAGTTTTCACATTTGAATGACCTTATTTCTAGCTGAAAGTACAACACTTAGCAGTTAGAGAAGCCTTTTGCTTAAAGGTACAATGTTGCTAACTTATCCCGGAGGGATATTAAGGTCTTCTTTTCTTAATTCTGATGCAGCTGTGATGGCAATACAGATATGGGATCCCTTTTCCGGAAATTCATTATGCTGAAAGCTCTGAATTACAGGAAGGCCCATAGACTAAATTTTAAGCAAATAATGTGAGAGAAGTACTGAATCTTATTCAAAAGATGGCGGAAACTGTTAATGTTTTTCTGCAGCATACAGGGTATGTTTAGGGACCAATTTAGCACATGGTCCCTGCTTTATATTTTCCTGTATCCAAAGAAAGCTTTCCCCTTGGATTTTGTGTGTGAGAAATGATAGACAATATCCATGAAGGAACCGTAAACCCTTCTGAAGTTAATTGTCTGCCACAAACAGACCCAAGTCACCATGTTTTACACATTGTGGACCCTACACCGCTGTCAGTGCCTCTGGTTGCAGGAAAAAATATGGGTTCCCCCTATGGATATAGCGCTGCTCCCGAGGGGAGCATAGGGGAAGGCAGTAGTCTATAGATTTTTTATTTTGGTTAAAGTGGACCTGCCATCCAGACACAAAAATCTGTATAATAAAAGTCCTTTTCAAATTAAACATTAAATACAGTTTTTATTTTTTATTAATGCATTCATAGCTGTTGTAAGCTCATTTAAACATCTCAGCTGTCAGACAATTACTTTCACTTTCCATTCAGCACTTCCTAAATGTCACTGCTCTCCCCACATTCCCCCATTCTCTTCACCATTTAATTGTTTAGCCAGTGCATGGGGATGGACATCAGGTCCCCCATTCTGGTGCACAAACAAGATTCTGAGATAATGGAAGGCTTGTCTTAATAACAGTGTCCACAAAATGGCTGCTGCCTGCTTGTTATAATTATGAATTCCCAAACGGAAGAAAACAAGATTAAAGACTAATGTGTTAAAATAGATTTTAAATAATATTTTTGGGTGACGGGTCCCCTTTAACACTATGATTTTGCAGGTGGCATTTGAATAGGCCCTCATGTCCTGAGGCCGTAATGGAAACTAATAGACAAATCTGGTTTCCTACAAGGTTTCCCTAATTCAAGAGACAGATTTGGCTTGTGAGCATTTAGGATTGGGATCCATTATGCAGAAACCTGGTACCCAGAAAGCTCCAAATCACAGGAAGGCCATTATGCCATTGACTCAATTTTAATGAAATAATTCACATTTTTAAAAAATCCTTTTAAAAACTGTAGAAATAAGTCAAATCAACTGGACTTGCTGTGTTTTTTTTTCTTGAAGATGTTTCACCAGTCATCCAACTGGCTTTCTCAATTGAGAATAACTTGTAAATAAGATCTTTCGGGAATAAATACCCTGCAATGTTCGCTATACGTCTTCATTAATTACTCAGCAAGTCCGGTTGTTGTTTTTTTTTTAATTACTTAGATTCGATACTCTGCAATGGAGCTCCAATCAGCATAACCTGTTTATCACTATCAGCAAGGATGTCCTGAAGTTAGGTGTGGATTGTATTAGCAAGATGTGTTATTGAAACTTCAGGGAATAGATATTGCACCCCCCGCCTCTATTCAAGCTTGGTGTTTCAGTTTTTGCATATACTTGCCAGTCTTCAAACGTGTGTCCTTTTTCTTTTAGATGTAGGTACATGGCTGAGTCCTGACCAGAACTCTGGTCATACGCTGGTGTAACTGTTGTTTGGTTTTCCCCACATACAAATCAGAACACCCCTCACTGCACTGCATTGCATTCACAATGTTACTCTTCTTGTGCTTTGGGGTTGGGTCTTTTGGGTGAACCAGTTACTGCCTCAGCGTCATATTTACAAGTAGTGATGGGCGAATTTATTCGCCAGACGCAAATTGCCGTGATTCGCCGCAAGCGAATAAATTCGCGAAAGGCCTGCTGAAATGGACGCCGGTGTCAAAAACGGACGCCGGTGTCAAAAACGGACCCGGCGTCAAAAACGAGACACCAGCGCAGTTTCGCAAATTTTTCGCCGCAAATTCGCCCATCACTATTTACAAGTCATTCTGAATTGAGAATTGAGTTGGATGACTGGCGAAACTTCTTCAAGAAAAAAAAACACAGGCATTCCAGTTGATTTGACTTATTTCTACAGAAATACCATGACCTGGATGAATGAGAATCTTCACAAATATACTTTTAAAAACATTTCCTTTTTCCCTGTAAAAATTCGTCGGTATTTTGTACATAATCCCAACTAATATATAATGAATCTTTATTAGAGGCAAAACACTCCTACTGGGTTTATTTAAGGTTTGAACTATTTTTTAGTAGACTTAAGGTATGAAATCACAAAAATATTCCTTATCTTTAAAACCTCCAGGCCCTGAGCATTCTGTATAACAGGTCCCATACCTGTATAAAGGGTAACAAAAAGAGAAAAGAAAAGCCACCCTACAAGCAAATGATTCTCACCGCATCTCCTGGTAATAAGCCCCAGAGCCCATTTCCTACTGAGGAAGTTGCTCATTTTACTCTGCTGAACATCAGACTGTGACAGGAGAATTCAATTTCAGACTTTAAACAAACGATCAGCTTCTTACATTTTCCAAACGCACTGAAAAACACTATGATTTACACATAATTATTCACTTGTGAAGAACACAGATCGGCGGGCAGGAGCGGCGACACACGGGAGAGCTTTCAGCAAACAACAAAGAGTATTTTTTGTATGCCGAGGGAACACATTATTTTGTCTTATTTGAAGCAGTTAAGTAGCTACTTTGCTTCTCGCTTGTCATTTTTACACTGCAGAACAAACTGTTAAACGGCACAGGTACATTTCTATTCTCAACAAAATGCATATATCTGAATCTAAACTTATTTTAAAATAAACTTTACACATACTAAACAAATATAGGACCAGATTAAATTTTAATCTCCAAATTCAGTTTCAGTTTCAGTTTTTTTTTTCCATAGACTTCAGTGGCGTAACTAGAATGCGCCGGAACCCCTGCAAAAAAATCTTCAGAGGGGCAAACATTCACAGTTGCACTACCACCAGGAAGAAGGCCAACCTAAATAGCAATGATATTAAACTATTATTATGTTGATTGTTGAGCATAGTTAAATAATGAAATACCTCCTGTTTGTTTTACTAATTTATTGTTCTGCTGTACAGTGCTTTGCCCTCAAGGCGTGCTATACAAATTGAAAAATATATACAGTATATACGGTACATACATATAGTTGATTTTAAGCTATGCTGTTTTCTTTTATAGATTTGCAGAATCATTAAAGGGATACTGTCATGGGAAAACGTGTTTTTTTCAAAACGCATCAGTTAATAGTGCTGCTCCAGCAAAATTCTGCACTGAAATCCGTTTCTCAAAAGAGCGAACATTTTTTTTATATTTAATTTTGAAATCTGATATGGGATTAGAAATATTGTCAGTTTCCAACTGCCCCCAGTCATGTGACTTGTGTTCTGATTAACTTCTGTCACTCTTTATTGCTGTACTGCAAGTTGGAGTGATATCAACCCAGCAGCCTAACAACAGAACAATGGGAAGGTAACCAGACAGCAGCTCCCTAACACAAGATAACAGCTGCCTGGGTAGATCTAAGAACAGCACTCAATAGTAAAATCCAGGTCCTATTGCGACACATTCAGTTACATTGAGTAGGAGAAACAACAGCCTGCCAGAAAGCAGTTCCATCCTAAAGTGCTGGCTCTTTCTGAAAGCACGTGACCAGGCAAAATGACCTGAGATGCACCTACACACCAATATTATAAATTCAAAAATATACACTTGTTGGTTCAGGAATTACTTTTTATATTGTAGAGTGAATTATTTGCAGTGTAAACAGTGTAACTGAAAAATAAAAACTACATCATAAAAATCATGACAGAATCCCTTTAAGTTCTCTCTTGACTCTTCAGTTCACCGGATGTCATTATTACAATTGTTTTCTAGGTATGTTTTGTGAACCTCATTGTTATGAAGGAGGATTCAAGTCATGACATTTTAAGTAAGGTAAGTAGTTTATAAAACTATAATTATAAAACTTCGCCAAACTAAAATAAAAATACAATTTGTTTTTGTTTTGTAATTCTTATTGTTTTGGGGGTTTTTTATTTTCATGATCTATATTGATTAATTCAAAAATAAATGTTTTGCTCTTGTTTTGTTATTTTCTTTTAGCAATTAAAAAAATACAATATTTGGCATTGTTTTATTATTTTTATTTTTTATTACATACATTTTTTTATTTATTATTATTTTCATTCTGTACTTTATTATCTTTATCATCCAGTAAATAAAAAATGTTTATAAATCCTTAATACATTCAAATGAACCCTGTGTATGGCCACAGCCAATAGACTTTTGCCAGGCTAGTGAAATCTGGCAAAATTGTACAGCTAATGCCTAGTTTTAGGTTTCATTTGATTTTAAATCTATAGGAAATGATGTCCCCTTTGCTGTAAAATATAAAGATGTTAAAATCCCAGAGGCTAATACAACGTCAAAGGATCATAATAGAAGTACGTTATTTCTTATAATACACATGTTTCAGAGAGTCATGACAGAGATTACGTCAATAATCAATAATGCTTTTAGTATTCATAATATTGGCTGTTTACCCTTTGTTTTCCTTTAGAAATTGCTAGATGTGTCTGCAGACATCCCCAAACTGATGACATCAATGAAGGCACATGATTTGAAAGAAAATGAGATTATACTGTTGAGTGGATTAACATCGGGGAGGCTTCGTCCTGGGATTGAAGGCCAACAAGTAAGTAGTAACATAGTAAGTTAGGTTGAAAAAAGACACGCGTCCGTCAAGTTCAACATTTTAACTTTTTTTTAACCTTCCTAACTGCCAGTTGATCCAGAGGAAGGCAAAAAAAATTGAAGTCTCTCCAATTTGCCTAAGAGGGGAAAAGAATTCCTTCCTGACTGAAAATGGCAATCGGACCAGTCCCTGGATCAACTTGTACTATGAGCTATCTTCCATAACCCTGTATTCCCTCACTTGCTAAACACCATCCAACCCCTTCTTAAAGCTATCTAATGTATCAGCCTGTACCACTGATTCAGGAAGAGAATTCCACATCTTCACAGCTCTCACTGTAAAAAAAACCCCTTCCGAATATTTATGTGGAACCTCTTTTCTTCTAATCGGAATGGGTGACCTTGTGTCAGCGGGAAAGACCTACTGGTAAATAAAGCATTAGAGAGATTATTATACGATCCCCTTATATATTTATACATAGTTATCATATGACCCCTTAAGCGCCTCTTCTCCAGCGTGAACATCTCCAATTTGGCCAGTCTTTCCTCATAGCTAAGATTTTCAATACCTTTTACCAGCTTAGTTGCCCTTCTCTGTACCCTCTCTAATACAATAATGTCCTGTTTGAGTGATGGAGACCAAAACTGTACGGCATATTCTAGAGTGACGATTTTAATAGCGTTGCCACCACTCTGACAGTGAGGCTTAGGGGCAGATTTATCAAACAAAGACAAAATATTCTCAGGTGTATTCACAGAAGTCACATGACAACTGCAATCACATCTCTCCATTAATTTTCAGTGAGGCTCAAAATCTAGAATGTTTTTATAAACTGGCAAAATGAATACAAATACAGAATTGTTATAGAATATTCCCATTGACTTCTATACAACCCATGCCAGTGTTTACTTGCTACGTTTTTTGGGCTCGAGAAGAAAAACCCAACTCAATTTTGAATAAATCAGCCCCTCAGTATGATAGTAACACTTAATTGTGCAGACTTGCTTTGCCTATACAGTAAAAGACAACTTAAACAATGCCAAGACTTCAAAAATTTAGTGTAAGGCCGTTCCTTAAAGTCCCAAACACCTAAAACCTACTGAGCAGTTGTATCCTAATCCAACCCCTTATTGTTGCCTAAACAGCTATTTTCTGAGACTGTGAAATACCCTTTTCATGCTACAGATTTATATTCCTATGATGGTGAAAGATTTCCCACTCTTGGGTCCTTTTAAACCTGAGGGCCTGGCTATGACCCTTCACAGTCATTATTTTAAAAAAATCTATTGTTTCCATGTTGGATATACGCTAGTTTAGGCCTATGGCACAATTAGGGTTTTGATCATTAACGGTGCACATGTTCACACCTAGGGGCACATTAACTAAGGGTCAAATATTGAGGGTTAATTAACCCTCGAAATTCGACCATCGAAGTAAAATCCTTCGACTTCGAATATCAAAGACGAAGGATTTACCGCATTTACTTCGATCGGAAGATTGAAGGAAAAATCGTTCGATTGAACAATTAAATCCTTCGAATCGAACGATTGTAAGGATTTTAATCCATCGATCTGAACGATTTTCCTTCAATCAGAAATTGCTTAGAATGCTTATGGGGAAGGTCCCCATAGGCTAACATTGGTGCTTGGTAGGTTTTAGGTGGCGAAGTAGGTAGTCAAAGTTTTTTTTAAAGAGACAGTACTTCCACTATCAAATGGTCGAATAGTCGATTGATTTTTAGTTCGAATTGTTCGATTCGTAGTGGAAGGTCGAAGTAGACAAAAAAAACCTTCGAAATTCTAAGTTTTTTTCATTCTAATCCTTCACTTGAGCTTAGTAAATGTGCCCCTCTAATGTGTTATATATATAAATTTTTGTTCTATTAGAAATGCACTGAACCCTTTGGCTGACGACAAAACTCTCCCCAACACGTTTGTCTCAATGCAGAATCAAATCTGTGCCCTCATTTGCATATTCACACTGGACCACAGCTGACAAAACATCTGTGAATAAAAATTTGTCATGTTCAGTTGGCCATCTTTTATGGAGAAATGTAATAAAAAGCAAACATTCAAAATAAAGAAAACATCATACATAAGAAAAGAACTTGCCAATAAAACACTACATTGTGAATTTTGTGTTGCTCATTTCTCATGCTTTTGTTCATGTTGTAAAAATCCCAAAGAAAGCTAAGAAAGGCTTGCCACAAGCACATGTGTAGGACCTGTTATCAAGACTGCTTGGAACCTGGGGTTTTCCAAATAAGGGGTCTTTCTAGAATCTCTATACCTTAAGTCTACTAAAAAAACATTTACATATTTATTAAAACCAATAAAATTGTTTTGCCTCCATGATGAATGATATCTTGGTTGGGATCAAGTACAAAGTATTGTTTTATTATTACAGAGAAAAAGGAAATCTCTTTTAAAAATTCAAATTATTTGATTAAAATGGAGTCTAAGGGACATATTTACTAAAGTGCGAAGTGACAAAAATTTGCCAGCGTGACGTAATTTTGGTACTTCGCCAATCTACTAATGGGCGCAGGCGTAACTTCGCTAGCGAAGGAGATAGACACTAGTGCAACTTCGCACTCTAACGCAAGGCAAATTTTTGCGCTCTGGCGAACGGACGTAACTGTGCAAATACACTAAGATGCGGATTTTACTGAACGTTAGCTGTTCCGCCAGACTTGCCTTCGCCAGCTCAGACCAGGCGAAGTGCAATGGAGTGTATAGGAATTCATCAATTCCCACAAGTCCCACAAAACGCTGGTGTCTTTTCACTTTTTAAGAGTGATAGGCTGAAAAAGTTTTTTTGGGTACCCGGGTTCCCCCATACATTTCCTAACATATGGCACATAAACAAGACACTGGGCTCATGTGTAGGGCAATATAACAACTTTATTTTATTTTATTGAGGTTCCCTGGGCTTGTGTAATGTAATGTATTTGCTGCAACATATATGTGCATTCAACTTTAATTTCCCACGGTATGCAAATTAGCCAACGCTAGCACATCTTTGCTTTGCTTGTCGAATTAACGCTAGCACAAATTCGCCAGCGTTCGTTGACCTGGACGGAACTTCGCATGTTAGTGCATTAGCTTTGTCTGGGTTGAATTTACGCATGGCAAAGTGAGCGAAGTGGACGCTAACGCAAATTCGGCACTTACTGAATCTGCCCCTAAGGGAGATGGTCTTCTCTTATTTCAGAATTTTCAGAACAATGGGTTTCTGGATAACAGATTACGAGGGGCCATAGGCTCCAGGAAAAAAAAAAAAATATAAGGTTATTTGGAAAGGTTGGTATTTGGGATGTGCACTGCATAGTCATAGATGTAATATCCATCGTGTAGTAGTACGAAATTCTGTGTATATATTCCTGTGGTGCTCAATCTGGAAACCTTGCTGGAAACCTTCCAGTAATCCATGCAATGTAGAAAATCAGATGGCACACACTCTGGCAATCGTGCTAAATATTTAAAATTTATTGAGATCATTCTCCACACAACATTTTGGAGGAACAACCTCTTTTCTTATTAAAAAACCTTATGGGCCAGGCATTTTTGGCACAGGAAAAAGCAGAATTTACATGGGGAGGTTTCTATTTATCAGACATAAAGTCACTTTATAATATATTAACACTGCTAAACAAAATATATTCCACCACACTTTCACGACACATAAATGAGAACACAGATGCCTTTCTAAACAGCAAGATCCAATCATTTCCCTTGTTCCGTTCAACTGGAATCTATTCTTCATGCTTTGTGGTTTTCACAAAAAGCATTTTCACAGCATTAGTAATTTTATTTTTTGCTACACTAGACCCCTGTTGCTCATTTGGAATGCCCACAGAGCTGTAAAACCATCAATCATTGCACGTGAGTTCTGAGAGCTATCCATCACCGTATGGGGGGCCATGTTTCCCTATATACCCTACACATTTTTCTTGCCTGTCCTGTAATAGCTTACAGTGATTTCACTTGCCAACTGTATAAAACAGCTTTACACTCCCCTTCCACAGTCTGAAAGTAATATAAGAGTAGATGTGTCATTTCACTACTTCTGACATGCTTCACTTGTTCCAGGTGATCTTGCCACTGTTGCAAAGGGTGTAAAATGTGCTTAAAGGGCATGTAAAGGCAACAAAATAAAATCCCATTTTTACTTTCTTTAATGAAAAAGAAACCTATCTCCAATATACTTTTTTAAAAAAGGTGTGCGGTTTTTAAAAGAAACCTGACTGTATGCAGTGAAATTCTCCCTTCATTTACTGCTGTGGATAGGAATTGTCAGATGGTCCCTAACTGCTGAGCAGGGAAACAATCAAACTTATGAACAGCAGGGGGAGCCCCTGCCTTACTTCCCAGTCATGCAGAACTCAAGCAGCTTTGTTTATGATGATACCTAAGCAGCCCAGACCACACTGAGCATGTGCACAGTCTTAGTCTTGCAAAGATGTTTAACAAAGTTACAAGATGGTGACCCCCTGTAGCCAACTTTGAAAGCATAAATTATTTGTTTGATTAGGCTTGTGGTGCAGTGAGTTCATGTTTATATTTAGTATACATAATACAACATTTCTAGCCTTATTCTATTTTAGACTTTAGATGCCCTTTAAAGGACATAGGGTGGGTACAACTAATTGCAGGGTTATGGGGTTGGTAGGTGCAACATACTGCAGGGCAGGCCCGGACTGGGATTAATAATAGGCCCTGGCATTTCAAGTACACAAAGGTCAAAACAGCCCCCATCAGCCCAATAGATAGCAACTGTCTATGGCATCGTAAAGCAGTCCCATACAACAGGACTGCTGCAGGGAAAGGGGTTCAGTGTACGCAAATGGCCCTATGCATGGGTATTGGGAGGGTCATCAAGGTCACTGAGACAGACTTGCTCTTAGGTTAGAGAGTATGGCACTCTTTTGTGTGGTCAACTTAGATATCTTGGCCTGCAACATGCAGTGATGAAGCCTTCTGCTGTTTGGTGGGCACACCAAAGCAAGGAGGGAACGTTGTCTTATTTTTACACCAGATGCTACACTCAGGAGTCTACTTACTGATAACTTTGCATAGGTTTGATTTGCCTACATTTAGTTGATTTTATGAGGGGCTTACATGTTGATAGGTCCAAAGAGTCTAGCCTTACCAAGCATTACTGCTTTTTCCTCTTTATCATATTAGCTACTGTGATCTCTTGGCATCTTGGCATTTAGTCTTTCATGGAAGCCCTGGCTGCTCCCTGTAATAAAAGTACCTGGTGGTCTAGCGGTGCGGTGGCGTGGACGGCCGCCACAACGCCGCACTCCTTCTTCTTCCTCCTCCCAGCGCCATTAGGGCGCGCGCGGCGCATGCGCGCCTCTTAAAGGCGCAGGCGCGCTTGCGTTATTGCGCCAGCGCGTTCTGGCGCGAAAACGCAATTCTTGCCCTATAAAAGGCCCATTCAGACTGCTGACTGATGCCCGTGATAGAACTTGTTTCTTGTGGTTCCTGAGCCTTGTGCGTTTGATCTGTTCTGAATCTAGTCTGTTTGATTACCCATGTTTGACCCAGCCTGTTCCTGACTATTCTGCATTCTGTATCCTGACCCTCGCCTGCCTACGACAACTCTTCCTGCTTAACCCCTTGATTGACAAACCGGTTTGACCCTTGCCTGCCTGACGATTCTTGATACAGTATCTGCCTGCCTCGACCCAGCCTGTCTGACGATTCTCTTGCCTGCTCCATTTGTACCGTGACCTTCGGCCCAAAACCGTGCCCCTTCGCCAGCCAGAACATCCTGCCTTGCACCCCTCGTTAAGTCCAGGTGGCACCCAAGTAAGCTGAGGGCTCCTCCCGAAGCCCAACGGTGGTCACACTACTGGTGAAGCCGAGCCGAGAGCAGGGTGCTTGGCATTTGTTTTGGTATCGGGTGCCGGCCGTGACACTCCCTTGCTCATGATCCTTCAAAAGTCATTGTTTCAGTCCCACCATGAAGAAACAGAGGAAATTCATGTGCAAGCTACCTTAAAAGAACATAAGACACAGCATGTCCACAGTGATGTATTCTGCAACCCAGTACCCCTTTAGGTGTTTCAGGCTATAACCGTGGTCACTTAATTTTCCCTAGAGATGTATAAAGTAGATTCTATAAGCAGCACCCCTTCCTGTCTATAGTCATTTTATTCATCTTCCTTGTTGCGCCAGTATTTTTAGCGGCTATAAACATGTCAGTGAAATGCAATAAATGTCCCCATTCTGTTGCACGTAAGTCTATTCTTCACGCACTGCAGTTTCCAATCATTACACGGCATTTGTTTTTTGTTTTGTTTTTTTAATGCTGCAACAGACCATTAATGTTCATTTATAATTCCCTCTGCTCTGTTAAGCCAACACATCAAAATGAGCTGAAAGCCTAAAATAGTGAATACAACATTCTTGTCCTTTATACTTAGCAGCCTTTGTTTACCTGTAAGGCAAGGAGCTGCTGTGTTTCTCAAGTCTGTGAACAGCATGCCAATTTGGCTTTATTTTGTCAGATTAAGAAATAAACAGAAAGGGTAGAGAGAAATGCTTTAGATATGAATCCGCGGTGGTAATTCTCCACTTTTAGGTAGAAATATAATCATTTTATTCTAAAACACATAATGAGGATAATACTTCTCAGCTTTTCCTTTGCTCGCAGTTTGATGCCTTAATGAAGGTAATATATTTATCTCTATACGGGCAATACCAACACTTGCAATCAAAGCAGCACTTTATTCTCAGCAGGTGGCTCGACACTGCGGCTAAGGCTGAAAAGAAAGGCAAATTTAAAATTGGAAAAACCTGAGGGGGGGGGAGTAACTTAAAACTGGGACCTCCGAGAAAGTCAGGGATGAGCCCTTTTTCCACCTTATATCTTATACTGTACCAAGGGAAGACCCCTCTCTGGGTGCATCCAAATGACACAGCAGAAGTAATTTACAGTAGCTCTGTTTTAAATGGGAAATCAAATCCAAAATAAAAATGTGCCTAATAAAACAAAATATAATTCTGAGCAACTTTCCATCATACATTTGTTAATAGTTTTAAGTGCTTAAAATAATTTTTAAAAACAATTGCTATTAAAACCAGTGTGAAAAGTCATGGACGAGATTCAATTTGAGGAGAAAAAACTTTTCTCCAAATTCAGCTCCAAATTTTTCCCATGGACTTCAATAGAGATTTCTGAATGAAATTGTATCTCAAATTGAATTCCGTCCATGAGTTTTCACGTGATAAACCTTTTTTCACTGAATTGAATCTGGCCCAATATTGCAAAAGTCTTGGTTCCCCAGCAAAGTCAGGTCTGTTAATCAATTTCCTTATCTTACATTGTATCAACAGTCTGAGCCATCAGGGCAGAGAATAGAAAGAGACAGACGAACACGGCTTTCAATAGCAATACATATACAAATAACTTAAACATCATAGAAAATATGTAATGAATGTATATTGCAAAGTTGGTTAGAGTCTTCTTTTCTTGGGCATTCCATTTAAAGTTTCTGATAAAACTGCTAAAAGCCAATTGGGCAATGTAGGTGTAGGTTGAACCCCAGGGGAACATGAAAAATTTAAGGAATCTGTGATTTTTAAATTAGCACATATTTTCTCATTCTAATAGTAATAAGGGTGTTTGCATGCTTCAAATATGCTTTATTTTAAGGGTAAGTCCACAGCGGGCGTTTTGGGGAGATTTGTTCACCTGGCGACTAATCGCCTCGACATATATGTGACCCATATGTACCTGCCCTATTCAAATTGACCTAAGCGTAAGTGTACTAACGAAGTTTAGGTAGACCGGAACTATCATCAGCGAACGTTCGCTATGAAATGCTCGCGCTGACAAATTTATGCTAGTGACACTTCGCCAGCCGGCTGCTGAGACGCAACTTTGCATTTTGGTGAATGTTCTGCAAATTAATGTCTGATGAAGTGGCTCGAAGTGTGGCAAAGCCTTCCCAGGAGAAAATTCGCTGGTGACCCATTGTCTCTAGCCAAAGTATACAGTACAAGGGTGTGATGATGGGAGAGAGTACAGAGAAAAAACAATGATCCGTTAGAGCTGTATAGCATTAAAAAAGGAATAAAATATTTATTATTTTTATTAAAATAAGACATTTTCACAAATCCTTTAAAGATCCCTTCCATTAGCTTTATAATATTATGGTCACTGGGGAAATGTGAGATTATACAGACATGGAGCCCCTTTGGCATTACTCTTTTTCTATGTATGTCTTTGTGTGTCACCGAGGGACTGTACATGTACAACTCAATATTAGCAATACAATGATTGTAGCACATGGTGGTTGCTAGAATGTGATATCTGGTATTTTCCTTTTAATATTCTAACATGCATTACTATCGAAATGAACTAATTGTTTTATCACCTATAATATACACTACTACAAGTTATGACTATTACACTGATGATAAAGGTATTGGAGAGAAGTCAATTAAGTCATGGTTTTCAAGCAGATAGACACTACTGAATTTGTACTTTTACTTTAGCTAAGCTATGAAAGGCCTCTTAAGTTTTTACAAACCTTCCTGGGTAACAAATAGGTGTTTTAGTGTTGCTCTGCTCAGGAAGGAGATGGGAAAGTGTATCTGAGGCTTTTGATCTCTTTCATGAGCAGAGCAACATCAGGACACTTCTCTGTTTTCCTTCTGAAGGTACAGTATATCTCTTTGACTGTACAATTAAGGGGACTGACCAGCAGGTGGCGATGTTATTAAATAAATCCTTATATTGCCAGTTTATAAAAAACTGAAACAGCTCTGAAACTGAAAAAATAATTGTAAATTGCAAAAGTGCAATCCTGAGCCACTGTACAATTTTTAAGGTTTACATATCCTTTAAAAGAATGACAAACATCAAGTAAATTCATATATATATATATATATATATATATATATATATATATATATATGAATGTTGGACATGGAGTCTTAGGAGAATCACTTCCACATGTTATGGTGACGCACAAAGATTCATAATGGTTCCAGTCTAGTGCACAATCTATTAAAATGTTCCTTGACAGTGTGACTAGTTAGAAAGGCAGTGCTTTTATTTTTAGACATCAATGTATTTAATGAGTTAAGGAGCTGGTCAATAGTCCCAATGTGCGATGTGTGAATAGTGCACAGCATATTTATGACTGTGGACTGGCTCACATAAAATACATTATGTAAGATTCAGCTAGTGGATGGGGAGTGTATGTTTTGTGCCTGGGAAATGTTAAAAAATGGTGACTGTCATTGCAGTACATTTACACTACAACTCTTTGCTGGCGAATCCCATTTAGTCATATTATTGCCATGGAAGTTACTAAAGGAAAACATCAAGTTTCTTTTTTGCTGTTAAAGCTTTGAATTACTAGTGTCGGACTGGCCCACTGGGAAACCAGGAAAAGTCCCGGTGGGCCAAGGTGTCAGTGGGCCCTCATGCTGCTAAACATTTGGCCTATTTCATGGCCATTCCCTATTTCTATGAGAACAAAGAGACTAAATAGATGGAATAATAGATTATAGTATGTAAAAAAATAGACTAGGAGAATAGAGGTTGAGTGAATAGAGGTAGCATAATGGTGGGCCCCTTGTCTAAGATTAATTGGTGGGCCCCTGGTCAAAGGTTTTTGAGTGGGCCCCTGGTGTCCCAGTCTGTACTATTCTGTCTCTTCAAGCTGTGATGATAAAGCATGCACCTGGCAATCCCCATTCTAATGATGTTTCTAATAATTCTGTATGATCATTTAGGTATCCTGGCCAACAGAGATCTGTCTTCTGCAATACACAAGGGCCCTTGGGAAAAGCAGTCCTTCCTGCATCCTCTTGGAACTGAATAAATTTCTTCTTGGCTTGGAGCTGGCACAAGAGAATACATTGCATCATGACAGCTCCCCCTTTAAAGCTGAGGATGACACTAACTGCTCGGTGTCCTCCATAGAGGAAGATTTCCTGACTGCCTCTGAGCAGCTAGAAGATGAGAGCGAGGGGGAAAACTGCAGGGGAGGTGAGCAAAACATCCATCCAAGTTAAATGCTATGTCGTTCTTCGTTGTATTTCCCATAGCTAGAAATCATTTTTGCATATGTAACTATTAACCTGAAATATATGCACACAGTTTTAAAAAAACAACTGCTCTGGTGCATGGAAAAATCAAATATATTTGCAAGCACTAGCAGAGTGCAGCACTCACGAGTCTTGTTGTCAAGTTAATATTAATATTTATTCTACGTTTTGGCACTTGAGTCTTCTTTAGGAATGTCTATATAGTGGATTTAAAACAAAAAGCAGCACCAAGAAAATACAATTATGCATCTTGGCATGGCTTTATGTACAGATGTCCTCGACCAGGCAACATTAAAAAAAGTAATTATTCTTTTGTTTTTCTTATAATGCATCACAGAGCCTCCTGATGACATCAAGAACATAAGACGGAAAGTAAGTCTTCAGAACATAAATAGCAAAGAGACTCGCTCTAAATTAGAAAACTGCAAAGACCACATAGAACCTGCCACTGAGACTTTGAAAACATTCCAAAGAGAAGAGTTACTTGGAGAGATTTGCCTGGATGGGGTACAGGGAACACAGGAATCGAACGTAAGGAGACTTTCTTCATTTGTGGATAACGACGAACAAAGCAGAAATGTAAAAAGACATTGCCTCCATGACGTGTGCAAGGTGGACATATGCAAGTTGCAGGCAGAAAAGGAAAAAAGTGATTATACAGGAGTGTGTACTTCTGACCAATTTGGTGAACCTGCCACCACTGGCCAATATGCAACCAACCTAGCCGAATGTGTGTTACAAGATGCATTTATTAGACTGTCACAGACAGAATCTTCTTTCACCAAGGAAGCAGCTGTATCTATTTCAGCTAGAGACACTTTGCCTTCTGGAAACCTCACCAAACAAGATGCTCCCGTAGCTTCTCGTTCATGGAATGACCTTCCTAAAATTGTTATAGTTCAAAGCCCAGACAGCTATGAAAATCCAACAGAGTGGACAGATGAATCTCACTGTTTGGAGCAGGAAAGTCCTTCAAATGCTTCTGATAAGTGCATGGATGAGAATAGTTCTGTTGTTTCCACAAAAAACACCTTAGAAATGGCCTTAGCTTGTGCTGCATCAGTAATTGGAACCATCACAAGCCCCCAAACTGCCAAAAAAATAAGGATAGAACATGAGGGACACATGGAGTTAGAAAAAAACCTGGGTGAGCAGCAAAGGGACAGAGCAGGACTTTCAGGCATCGCTTTGGGGCCTGAGTATTCTGTGCCATCTGCATTGTGTGAAATGACTCAGGTGGCAAGTGCAGTAGCAGTTTTTGGCCTTGGTGAACAAAAACAGATCTCTTATCCCACCACAGCCAGTGGACTTCTGGCAGCTGCGGATGCCTCCACAGCTATGACTCTGCATTGCAGCATTACATTGGGAAGCAGTTTGGAAACATTAAAAGACAACATTGCAAAGGTTTTACTTAGCGAAGCCTCTATGGTATTGACAAGTCCTTGCGACTATAGGAATATTGGAGAGTTCATAGAATCTTTGAATGAAAGGATCCTGAGTAGTGTAAATTCTTCCAAACTGACACACGTAGAGGATGTTGTTAATGATGATCTGGCTCATAACTTGTCTGATTCAATCCTGAGATATTCTGCAGAGCAAGCTATACAGAGGCTACAGAGTGATGGTGACAAGGGCAAACCTAGGACACAAGGTGCTTTTGTTGCAGCTGCAACAGAGCTGCTTTTCAATGTGATGCATTTTACCTGCAAAAAGATGGGTGACTTGTTACAGTCAGGTGACCTGCCTTTTGACTTTAAGGATGATAAAAACAATACAGTCAATTCCCAGATTCAGGAGAGTCAAAGTCATGGTCTAGTAGATGATATCTCAGTAGTTCAAAAGTCAGAGGACCTGAGGAATAGGACCAGGCAACATCAGCTTTGCAAAAACAGCCCTGATTTGAAACATGAGCATTTGGAGCATAAACTTCCACAATATGAGACCAATGAGGCTGATGCACAGGCAGAACTATACAACAGAAACAGTAGCCAAGCAAATCTGCAATTGCAAATGTCATCTAATAAGCCAAATATGAAAAGGGAGATGTACAGACGCCATCACAATGAGCACAGAGCATTCTTATCCAAAGAAAGCACCATTAATGCAGAAGAACGCAAGCACTCCAGCCAAAATACTGGCTCAATGGAAGAAGGGATACATTTTGGAAGCCAGGAAAAACTTAATTCGGAGCACAGTTTATTAAAGGACTTTTCCTCAAATTCAAGCCCACCAATTAATTACAAGCTACATCCATCACACGCTGTGATTCCAGTAAAACATGCAGCCACTAATTACTCTTTAACAGACTTTGCAGATGATTTAGCAGAAACGGTTGTTTCTATGGCCACTGAAATTGCAGCAATTTGTCTAGAAAATTCCCATGGGAAGCAGCCGTGGTTTTGTGCCTGGGCAAAAGGTAGTGAATGCCTCATCCCACCATGTCGAACTGTGAAAAGAAAAAAAGACACCTCCTCTGGGGGATCTGTAGTAAGGAGACACAGGCCACCTCGCCTTAGTGAAATTAAAAAGAAAACAGATGAGCACCCAGAGCTAAAGGAAAGGCTTATGAACAGAGTGGTGGATGAGTCCATCAACCTTGAGGATGTTCCTGATGCTGCCAATGCTTTTGCCAATGAAGTGGCTTTAAAAATTATGAATCTAACTGAGTCATCGGTGGCAGACACTCTGTGGCAAGGGTCACACAATAGGTTACACTGTGACAGGTGGAGTAGGGGTAAAGCATCTAGTTATGAAAGCATTCCAGAGGAGGATTCGGATGCTAAAAGCCTTCCCAACACCTTGGATCCAAGTAGCATTTTAGGGCTGCCGTTCAGCAGGACGGGTTCGGTGTCAAAGCAGTCCAGCTGTGAAAGCATCACTGATGAGTTCTCTAGGTTTATGGTCAACCAAATGGAAAATGAGGGCAGGGAGTTTGAACTGTTATTAGATTATTATGCTGGGAATAATGCAGCTAACATCCTGAATTCTGCATTACAGCAAGTTTCAAAAAGAAACAATCACTTGAATGTGAAAACTAGTTGCCTGTCTAAACAGTCAAGTACGGAAAGCATAACAGAAGAGTTCTACAGGTACATGCTGAAGGAAATAGACAAAGAAAATAAAGAAATATCCAACAGAAACACTGCAGCATGGACAAGCAGTTTACAACCTCCAACAACCCGCACTCCATTTTGCTTTCGGCAGTCTTCGATGCCCTGTAACCGAACTTCAAGTTCCCGTTTGACTGTGAACACTCCAGTAAAAGCAAATTCTTTGGATGGGTTTGCAAGATGTGGCTCACAAGATTTTCTCTATGTGCAGCCCGTCAGTGCTATGTCCTCTATCAATCTTTGCAAATCAGACTCTTGCCTGTACCAAAGATGCCAGACTGACCAAGTCACAGATATGTTAATTTATGAAACATGGTCCAGCTCTATTGAGGACCTAATGCGCAAGAACAAGATCATAGTAGACAGCACCGAGGACAGCGATGTAGATCTATCTCCGAAAGGTTCCCCAGCCCATGTGGACAATTACGCTAACAAACTAGCTGCTAATATTGTACAAAATGGTAAATCTATCCTGGTTTTACAACAGGAATCCCTAGACGACTCAAAAAAAGGAGGCTTAAATTATAGGAGAACATCCCAAGGTCAGCACAAAGATACAGGCAAACAAGGCTTTGAGAGCGAAAATGTAATGACAAAGAAATCTCTGACTGCTCACCAGCCTGGTTTATGTTTTGGCCCCAGGGATGTACCACTTATACAGATCGAAACAGAACAAAGGGATGAGACAGAGGTAGAGGAGAAAGGAAACATTCTGGATATGACCTTTTCAGAAGATTCCAAATGTTCAAAACAAGAAGGAGAAAGAAATGTATTCTCAGCAGAAGTCAGGTACAAATTCAGTCTGACATTAAAGGCTCAGTCATTGCTGTGTTTAAAATGTAACATTTATGTGATTGAAGTGCTTTTTAGCCTAATCTGACATCTACATTTTGTACAAAGTGCACTTAAAAACTGTTTAGTTAGAGCTTAGGACCATTTGAATTACTGTGGTCAAGACTTTTCTATAAATGAACGTCCTCGTCTACGGGAGCAACTAAACCGAGAGAATGACTTAGGGAATCACCTACTGCCTACTGCTCTGGTATGTAGTTTGGTCAGGCTGCCTATATTCTCTGCACTAGGGGTAGAGAGCAGCCAGACCCCTGATGCTAGTACTTTTTGTGCCCTTTAGTGCTTCAGCACTACCATATTATCAAATTATTATAAGAAGGCTATAGCTCTCCAGATAAACATCTCTCTATATTTGAACAAAGAATAATATTGAGATATATATATATATATATATATATATATATATATATATATATATATATATATATATATATATATATATATATATATATATATATATATATATAATACACAAAAGCCATGAATATCCTGTAAATTATATCCTTATAAACGGCGAGTTCTGATGTCATCAGTTATAAACGGTGAGTTCTGATGTCATTTCTGTCACATGACTCACTGAAACTTGTGTATTATAATAAATAAAGTACCCCCAGTTGCAAAATATGAGGATATTAGAAGTTACCTCGGAGTTCCATGACCTGTATATAAATACTCGGCCTTCAGCCTCGTGTTTTTATATGGTCATGAAACTCCTCGGTAAATTATAATATCCTTATAGTTTACAAGAAGTGGTATTTTATTCACCATATATATATATATATATATATACATATATATATATATATATGATCTCATAATTTGCAGTGAATACATCATATTCACCAAAATACAAAGTTGGCAGAGTTTTCCAGTGTGGACATTTGTAAGCAAATTTTCGCTAGCATTAATTTCTTCTTAGAGAATCTTCTTTAGTTTAAATAGGGTGGGTACATATAGGTCATATATATATATTTCTTTATTAGTGTTGGTGAAATTGCTGGAAGTGGCCACTTATTTAACAATGTCATTTAACAATGTCCAAGGAAGCAAAATAAAGATAAAAGAGATCCTCTAATGCCCTAGACATGAGCCCACTCTAAAAAAATGAGCTTCAAATGTTAAAATTTTTTTTATATATATATATATATATATATATATATATATATATATATATATATATATATATACTGTATATATATATACATATTTAACAGTTACAACGTTTAATCATAATCCCAAATTAAAATATGAAAAAACGCCAGCGTTTTGTCTTTTTTTATGACTTTACGGCAAACAGGATATGATGTCATAACCTGGGGAAACAGACTCTGGCGAAAAGGGTAACACATTGGAAAGGTCACCCTTTGATGAATTTGTGTAGTAATGCTCGTTCGCCTGAGCGAAAATTACCCTGGCGAAAGGGCATAAAACTTCAGTAGCACTGAGCTCTTTCTCTACGCATTTTAGGAAATTTGCGATGTCCCTGCAAATTGTCTTTTTGGCGAATTTTCACTAGCAAAGCTCACTTCACCCTTAACTAAATCTGTCCTAATGTCTTTGCAAGCCTGCTTACCTAGTCCTTGTCTATTAGTGCCTACTGTTGTGTGCCGTCACATTATTCACTGCCACTGCTGCTCATTGCCATAGTTGTGTGACCTGTGGTATACTTTAAAATTGTTTAGTCTTGTTAAATATCACTTTTAATGTATATGGGTATATTTTTACATCTGTTTGCTTATTTGTTAATTTTTTATTTAGTTTTAAGTAATCAGGTCCACCAGGAGAATGTATGGGAATAAGTTTCATTGTGAGAGTATGCTCAATTTTATACATTATATATGAGCCCTACAGCCTCCTACTGCATTATTTTTTGCATAAAGTTAAATATGTGCCCTATATCCGGTGTGCATCCTTCTGTATTTTAGGGTTTTCAATCAAAAAGATTTGAAGTGCTATTTATAGTTCTGTTGCCTTATTCTCCATTTAAATATATAAACTGAATTTTAACATGTACCATGCGGCAACCACTGTTCACTGGACGGTTAGCAAACTATCAGGAAAAAGAAAAACATTATAAATCCCTTTTATATATATATTATATATAATCCCTTGATAGATCAATGTTTTTAACTACTTTTGGTTTGCTCTCCTTTGGTGGAACAGAGGTGGCATTCATGGCAGACACAGACAAATATGACCTTGGTATCACTGAACTGAACCGAGTTTTCTTCTTGCTGTGCTTTGGTGTATTTTCTTCATTTGTCCAGTTTCGCTTGATAGGCTGGGCCTCATTGTATAAGGCACACTCATTAAATGTATTGTCAGTGGCCTAGCACCAATGTGCCCATTGTGTCTATTAATATGAACAAGGCACATGCTGCTACTGTACATGCACTTTACTCTTGCCACAGACCATTTGTAAAATGCAGAGTTCCCCTTGGCCATTGCACCCATGCACACCCATACACACTTCTTTAATAATTTGTGCATAGTTGTAGGGTGTATCAGGGAGCAACACTTGTAATCCTGCATGCCTGATGCAAAATTTTGGTCTGAGAAAATGTCACATTGTTGGAAATCATTTGTCAAATAGACCTACTTTTTTTTGCACCTTGATTTACTGGTAAAAAGTAACGTAACTACCACCCCCCACCAGAAGCGATGTTCAGGCGCCCCTAGTAGTTCCTCCACTGTTGGTAAACAAAGCCTGCTGCATCTGACAGAAAGAAATGGGTTACAGTATTTATTTACAGCTCTGTTCCAACAGGTAGTAACCTAATCAGCCAACATTATTCAGTATGTTTTTCTGAATTTGATGTCCAGCTACCTGAAGGTATTGTTTTGTAATGCAAATCTATCTACTTCAATGAACTGGAATATGTAAAGGGAAAATCAATGTAGTGTAGAGCACAAGGAACCCTCTGATAGATATGTATAACACAGTAGAAGTGCATTGGAATAATGGCAGCCTGTTTGTACTGGAATCATAACTGGTCTTTCATTTAAAGCAGCAATGTGCAGGGGAGAACCAGACATGGCCCTGATGTTTTACGAGAGGGAAAAACAAATCCTGAGCCCCCTACCCCAGCAAGCAGCAGTGAGGACAGTAATGGCAGCTGGTCACAACTGGCTAACAAGGAGGAAAATCCAGAGGACACCAATAGCGTCCTGCAGCTGAGTGAGCGCTCCCTGAGGTGAGTGGACAGAGCAGGGGCAGAATGTGAGTGGGCAGCAGTGCATTTAAGGCTTTTCAGCATCACCATGTGGGGAAAATAAGGAATTTATTCAATTCATTTCTGATTGGTTGCTCTTGGCAACTGGTGTTTGAACAGAAAGACTCATGTTAAGAGACATAGGTGGGGTATTGTAAGTACTATGGCTTGGGTCGGACTTTGCCGATGGGACGCTGGGAAAAAACCTAGTGGCCCCCGGCTCCTGTGGGCCCCGCCAGCCTAGATCCGCACCCAGATCCAAGGCTTCTTCTGGTCACGGCAAAAACATTGCAGCAGGGGGGTCTGGGGGGCCTGGAACAGCAGCCCCGGTGGCCCCGAGTCTGGCCCTGACTATGGCCACTGAATAAAGGAACTGAAACACTCCTGAAGATACAGGAAAATAACAGCACAAATCAAATTTGTCACCAACTCGTCTATATAAAGTTCCTTAGGGTGATGTGCAGGGCCGGGCCAGGGCAGCCGAATTCCTCAGGCAATCCAACAGGGCACGTCTCCCCACATCACACCAGCAGACAAGCACATGCAAATGGCCAAGAACAGGTGCACATCCAACAGTGACATGAAGTTGGAGAGCGGAACTTGCTCAGCAGACATGGTATAGGCAGCAGGGAAAGTACATGCCTGGCGACCCCCAAGCTTAACGCCCTGGGCACATACCTCTTCCACTTACCCCTAGTTATGGCCCTGGTTATGTGGAGATTAGTTATCCGCAATAAACCTTCTCTACCATGAGCAAATAATCACCCGTAAAAACTCTTTCCCACTAGCGGTTAAAGGTTAACTCCTTGGCTTTGAAGTAAAGGAGGTGAGTCAGAGATTTTGGATTACTATGTTTTGTTTTTTTTAAATGAATATCAAAGCACAGTGGCACTCTATAGCCTGACAGGACAAATTGGGAACACTGATATTAACCCCAATTGATTTTTGGATTTAAATCCAATGTGCATTCTTAGCCGAAAAGTGAAAACTAGGCTGAGTCAGATCAAATTGCAACCATTAGGGTCCTTTTATGGAATTCTTTTGTCTGTAGCTGTTGGAGGTGCAACCTCCACTCTATACTTTGATTAAAAATCCAGCACAAGAAAGCCTTGTACTTAACTCCCTTCATAGAGAGCTCCCTAGCACCTTCGCATCCCTCATACTCCATAGTTTGCACATCTTAAAACACACACTAAGGGAGTTATTTATCAAAATCCAAATTTCAGATTTTTTTAAATAAAGTCAGACCAAACTAGAATCCACGATTTACCCTTATTTACCAATACAAAACAACAAAAAATTGATCAACAAAAAATACTTTTTCGGATTGTCACATGAAAACTGCAACTTTTCGAATTGTCTCACGAAAAATCTGATTTTTTTTTTTCAGATCTGATGCCGATAAATTAGAATTGTTCATAAAATCATCGGGTAAGCCCGAAATGTTCTGATTATCATACAAAACCCAGAGCAGACAATAATATCTTCAAATTGCAAAGAGAATCTCGGCCTTTAACTTCTACAGGACCTTGAAGGTTGGAGTATTTTTGGATTCTGACTTCTTGCAGCCTCAGGGTATAATAAATCTCGAAAAATTCAACTGTTTTTTTTTCCAATAAAAATTCGGATTTTATACTAAAAAATAACTTGATTTTTTTTCGAGTTTTTAGCATTCGGACTTTAATAAATAACCCCCTAAGAGCCATTACAGCAGCACATTTAAACTAAGGAGTCGTATATTTTTTGTGCTCCAATCTAGAGTACAAAATGCAGGACAAAGTGGCATGCGTTGCACCAGTCACAATAACAATAAAGCCACAGAGCTAGAACAGGCACAGTGTAATGGACTTATAATGAAACCTACAGGCAAAGGCGTGGGTTCTCTATGTTGCTTGAATGTTAGAGAAGTAACTCAGTGCATCTCTGCCTCTAATTGTGCAAATGGAACCTTGTTTTCTATAAATAAATCTATAAATTTATGGTTTTTTTAAATCTCTCTGAAGTTCTGATTTTCCTTTTTTTGTGCTGGCAGTAACAGTAACAGCAGTACCGCCAGCAGTGCAGGAGCCATGGACCTGGAAGCCTATCTGGAGGAGGTTTCAAGCACAATGAACGCTAACATGTGAGTATAGAGTAAACGGACATTTATCCCCTTTTGTGTGTTTGCAGGTGGCATGTTTTATGGGTAATTCTGGTATTGGAGACGTTCAGAATTAAAACATAGTTCTGCATCAGTAAAAAAATAGTGTCTGATGAGAATGATGGTTTATAAAAGATTATGTTATTGGAACACGCATTCCCAGCCAGGGGCAGACAGTTTAAAAGACATTCAAACAGAGGCAAATACTACCAATGTTTAGTTAAAAGAAATCCTCAATGCACTTAAAGGGTTGTTTACCGTTGAGTTAACTTTTAGTGGAGATGGATATTCTGAGCCAATTTGCAATTGGTTTTCATGTTTTATTACTTTTGCTTAGTTATTTAGCTTTTTATTTTAGCAGCTCTCCAGCTTGTGATTTCAGCAATATAGTTGCCAGATCCAAATTGCCCTAGCCAGCACACATTAATTTGAATACAGGGCTGGAATATGAATAGGAGAGGTAATAAAGTAATAAAAAGTAGCAATATCAATAAATGGGTAGCCTTACAGAGCATTTGTTTTTCAGATGGGGTCAGTGACCCCCCATTTGAAAGCTGGAAAGAAGAATAGGGCCTTATTTATTTAAATAAAAAAAGTCTGACCAAACTAGAGTCCACAATTGGACCGTATTTATTACTAAAAAAGCACCGTTTAATCGGATCAGGGACAAACGAAATAAAATCGATCGAAAACCAGAATCTTATGATTTTTTTTTCGTTTTTTTACTGAATTGCTCTGAGTCGAAATAGTTGGATTTTTGCAAAGACGATTAGGACCGCTTCAACTCACCACCACTTAGCTGCTCCCCTGTGGTGCTGGGTGCTCAGTCCGCAGTGTCCCCACTGCCAACGGTAAATACACGAACAGGAGGACTGCACTCCGGTAAAAAACAGGTTTTTATTGCTGGGTACTGTAAAAATACATAGGCCTTACGCATTTCGGGAACACCTTCCCTTAATCATAGGCTGGATTTTTGGGCTAATTGCAGCACAGACCACAGAAACTTCCAAAGAGGATAGATGCCTCTCCCATTGACTTATAGTTATATACAACCTTGGCAGGTCTGAGATGGCGGATTTTTGGATTCTGACTTTTTGCAGCATCAGGCTTTAATTCAAGGTTGTTTTTTCCACAAAAAATTAGGATTTTATAGAAAAAAATGCGAATTTTTTTAGTTTTTAACATTCGGACTTAATATTTAACCCCCTAAAAGTTAACTCAAAGGTGAACCAGCCCTTAAAATTAAATAAGTCACAGAAATAGTTGAGAAATTTTTTTGGCAGTAAACTGTACCAGACCAGGGTTCTTCTCACACATTTCAAATTAGATGTTTCTCTGCTTAATTTGTATTTATTAGTTATTCCAGTTGCAAACTTGGAGCTACGTGTAGGTTACAATTAAATTTCTGACCTGTCTGTAGCTACAGTAGCTGAGACTGTGTGCAGATCCGGATTTGTGGCAAGGCTTGGGCCTAGAGCGGCATTATTTCAGGGGCGGCATGATGCCCGACTGCATGTTCTTCCTAACGCATTGGATTGGGTGCACGCCAAACTTCTCCTATACTTACACACCTAGAGGCAGATGTATCAAGGGTCGAATTTTGAGGGGATAAATCCCTCGAAATTCGACTGGAGAATAGAATCGAATAGGGAATTTGAGTGAATTTACGCGCTGGCGAATATTCGCCCAGCGAATAGTCGAGTGATCGAATATTCGATCGAATGCCTTTTTATTTGATCAAAAACTTAGAAAAAAAGCCTATGGGACTTTCGCATAGGCTTTTAAAGCAATTCGGTAGGTTTAATCTGCGAAGTAGGCAGTCAAATGATTTTTAAAAGAGACAGTACTTCGACTATCGAATGGATGAATAGTCGCAACGTTTTTTCGCTCGATCTATTCGAATCATTCTACTCAGGCGAATTTACACCAATTCGATAGTCGAGGAGCACAAAAAACTCCTCAAAATTTGAGTTTTTTTCCCTCTATTCATTCACCCGAGCTTAGTGAATGTGCCCCCTAGGGTCGGCAGGGTGGTGGACAGACAGTGGCCTGGCCTAGGGGGCTGGAAATAGAAATTTGGCCCTGACTGTGAGTAGATTCTCATTCTAATCTCTCTGTCTATTTCTACTAGAAATGTAAAAGAGAACCATGTGACCAAATATCTGCAGGACAATCTTGATGGTAAGGAACTGCTAGAGTGTAATTAGTGCATTTATTGTAAATTGATACCATCCATTAAAGGTACATCCAAAGTCATTTGTGAACTGGCACATTTAGGTTCCAAGCGCCATTGTTCCCCATTAGTCTGTTTGGATTTATTACACAAGTTTGCCCTCTGACTCAGGAGAATACTGGAGCTCTTGCCACTTTGAAGGTGTTGGTAGTTCCTGGGTTCCCCTTGCAGCCAGTGGCAAAACTCTTTGCACCTAAAAATCAGATGTCATTTTGATACCAATTTTGGAAATAATGGCATTATTCAAAAACTTTCAACGCAATTATGTCTGAAATTAAAAGTGCATTTGAAGTGCACACAATTATTCTAGAATTATGGTGGGAAATACTGCATTTTGGGTGAAGAACATGGCAAGTTGTGTCAGAAATAGCACTTTGCACACTGCACATGTGTCATGTGCCGAATGCCTCTGCATGTCTCATAGAGGTTTATGACATTATATTCAAATATATAAATATTCACATTAAGCAAAAAAACGTATTTGACACAGGACCCTTCCCAAATGGAACCTTATGGTTCATCCGGATACAAATATAATATCAAAGATCCTGACCATGTTCATTAAAAATCCCTTAACCACATCAGTTTTAAAGTGCAAGTATGAATAGCCAAAATAGCTACCAGTATAGGTCCAGGAAGTATAGTCAAAAGAGTTCCAGAATGAGGGGGACGCCGTGCTCCACTCCATGTGTATCGCCCATCAAACTCTTCATCAGGAGACCTGTCTCTGTTTATCAGAGATTTCATTTTTGTAAGCTGAACATGTTTGGGAGGTGCAGGTACCTAGGTCGTGGTAAATACAATAGGAAGGGGAGAAACAATAACTGTCTCAAAGCAGTTCCATCCTGAAGTGCTGGCACAATGCCGTCACACCAATAAAACAGCTTAAAAAATACATTTTTTGTTTCAAGAATACAATGCAAATAGTGTCATTTAGAAATAAAGAGTAAACCATAAACATCACGACAGAATTGCTTTAAGGGAGCTAACACACGGGCAGATTTGGGGAGATTCAGTCGCCTGGCGACTAATTGCCTCTTCTGCGGGGTGACAATCTCCCCAACTGCCTTCCCCGTGCCTGCCATCTGCTATAATGACAAAACACCAGTGCCAATGCACTTGCATCGCTTCAATTTCCGAAGTCACCCGAAGTTGCCTCACAAGGAAACTTATATATATATATATATATATATATATATATACAGTATATATATATATATATATTATTCCATTGCTAATAAATCATAGCTCCAACTCCAAACAAATATTTAGTTATCAGTTACTAAACTTAAAGAAAACATTGCACATTTTAATTTTTTACCTGTTATTCCTTCTGAGCTGTTCTTGATTACTTTCTAATGATTGGCAGAATGTACCTCCGGGCTATCAGTGGGCACAGCCAGCTATCAACATGAAGTCTCTGTGATAAACATTGACCTGGAGTCAGACTGCATTGAATCGGAGTTACACACAACCCTGCAGTGGATTGCTGCCTCACAACTGGGAATTCCCGCTGTCTTTTTCAGGAAATCCCAGGAACAGAATATCCAAAAGGTATAAAAAAGTGAAAAAAGTCACATGACTAGACTGAGGGGTGACTAAATAAAAATCAGAGTAGAGTATCTCTAATACAGTCAAGAGGTTTGTAACACAATGCCACAAGATATTTCTACTTGGGACTGTGACAGAAAACAGTTGGTACAGGAACCATACAATCCCTGCTCCATGTAATAGTGCAGTCCCTAAAACACTGTTCCCCTGTAACAGTGTGAGCCCACAGAAACTCCTTGTAATAGAACGTAGAACAATAGAACCCCAGCCATAACACTAGAGTGTAAGAGTGTGACCTCCTCATTATGACCTCCTCAAAAGAACTATTCCAGGAACAGAATCACCTCGCTTGAGAAGGTCTTCAACATGGTGCCAACACTCCTCCAAGCACACAGGAAACAAACTAAACTAAGATAGAGTCAACCCCGTAGGGCTTTGCACTAATCACATCCCTAATAAAATAGATAAGGCTACTCAAACTAGATAAGGCTAATCAAACTAATCTGAAGAGTCCTTTCCCTCCACCCCTTCAACACAAAGTTGCCTTAGTCTAGAGCAGTGGTCGCCAGTGGCTTCAACATGCTATTGGATGTTACTCTCAGTATCCTCAAAGCAAGAGCTTCTTTTTGAATTTTAGGTTTGGAGGCAAGTTAGTTGCATAAAAACAGGCGCCCTACCTGTAGTCTGCCAGTCCACATAGGGGCTCCCAAATATCCAACCAGAAGCCTTATTTGGCACCCCAGGTTCTTTGTACTTTATTTATTACAGCAACACTCACAGATAGATCAGTGTGCAGGGTACAAGATGTACCTATGATTGGAGCACCTTAAATAAAAATTCGAACAAACCTTTTTGCACATAAATAAGATATTGTTGTCTTTAAATTACATTTGTGTATATATTGTTATGTGGATTACACAGCTTGCACCTATTTTGAGATATATATATACTTCCTGATGACGGCTCTGATGTAGGGGCCGAAACATTGAATAAATCCACATTTTTTCACTTGACTACAAGACCTGTGAATGTGGTTGTTTTTTCAAAGTTCAATTCACTTGGAAATACATCTTGATAAAGGTTGTAGACCACAACCAAATCGAACATTATATATTGGTAACATTGAATTCTCTCTTGCACCAATTATATCTTCTAACCCAAACATTTCCTATCCTTCACCATCTAGTTCCTTGAAGTCACACATTTAGTTCAAGCGAAGTCCTGGAAAGTGGGAGACATCTTCAGCGCCTTGATTCTTCACTGCAAGATGCAAAAGCAGGGGAACAAAACATTGCCCAGCTTTTTCGACTGGCTTCTGGAACGCGGATAAGAAATATTAGAAATTTCCCACAACCAGGTGTCGGCCATGGGGTTCTAGAATCCCCTGTCTCATCAGTCCATAAACAGGCAACAGTGTAAAGCGACACAAATAGCATTGCCAGATTGTATATTTAGAATGTAATAGAAACACGTTTTCTAGGCAAGTGGACCATTATTAATATTTTTCTAATAAATATAAATAAGATGTATATACATACATACACACACATATATATATATACTGTATATTGATTAAAGCACCTTTAAACTGGCTGTGTTTAAGTGGACTGTGAATATTTTTTTTACAGTAATGGGACATTTCATTTTAATTGGTTCTAAAATGTGCGCTTGACATATACTTCGCTTCTTGAGATTTTATTATACTGTGGAATTGAAGGAAAACATACCAGGCAGTTCTGGACTGTGGAAATATCTACCAGACATTCAGAGAAAATGTCCAGTTGCATTTTGGAACTATAGGATTTTGCCAGCATCAAAAGATTGTCTATTTTGGAAGAAAAGATTATAAGACAATATGATTCCTTATTTGGAGGTATCAGGTGTTTATATAAATATATATACATATCAGGCTGAAACAAATGCTTTGATGGTACAAAAGAAAATGTGTAATTGGGTAATTATTCAATATGAAATATTACAGTAAGAATGTACAGTGTTATTGGAACCCTTGATGAAGGCTGCATGGCATTTGAGTAGTCATACAGTAAATATACAGTATGCCAGGCTGTGGAATCTATATATATATATATTTTTTAAATAATGACAGTTTGAAGGTGGGGGATTTAATTGATCTGGAAAACAAATACAAGTGTGAGAAATGTATAATTTATATATTTTAATATATTTTAATTCATAAAGTAATTGATTTCCTTCCATCTTAAATGTTCACCATGCATATATATCAATGGCCGATAAATATTTACAAGGCAATGTAAAACTTCATCAATAGTAAAAAGGCAGATTTCTGACAGTTTGAACCGTGGATTATGAAGAATTGACATCATATTATTAAAGGTGAAGTGTAAAGCCTTGAAACCAATGAATGTAAAATTCTTCAGAGCTTTTCCAGTACTTTTGCAGTAAACATAAATATTTTTTCTAGTTTTCAAGATGTGGGGGACGGTGGCGAATGAGTCTGGATTGGTGGGGCCCATTGCGTTTTTTCCCAGTGTCCCGCCAGCCCAGTCTGACCCTGCATGCTCTGTAGGGTCATGTTAAGAATTTCCTAATGTGGGAATGAGCAAATGATAAAGATAGGAACCTGTGGCATAACTAGATATTACTGGGCTCCACAGCAAATTATTTTTCAGGCCCCTAAAATGTCTCGAGATTGACCCGTTTTACCAACATGTATTGACATCCTATACAAATTAGGGCCTCATGGGGCCACTATACCTCCTGGGCCCCCTGCAGCTGCAGGCTCTGCTTCCTCTGTAGTTATGCCCCTATAGGACCCAGGGTGTAGTACAACTGGGTCTGCAGTTGGCATGAGAAGCTGACAGAAACCAATTGAATCAATGTAGAAAGGAACAGCACCTTATTAATGAAATAAAAGGCCTTTATTCAAACACGGCACAGACCAATTGTGGCTGTTCCTTTCTACATTGAATCTTCCACAGTGTGGGTATGGCCACCATTGAACATGCACCAGAAACAGTGGAGGAGTTGTGTGCTGTCACCGAACTACAATTAGAAACCAATTGTATGGCTAACCTCTGCCTAATGATTTCACTTTAATTAAGAACGCTGGTCAATGTGGCTCTGTATTTAGATGTCTATTGTGGCATCAAAATAAATTGATTAATCCGTGGCCCCTACATAATTTGCACATTCTGATTCTGAGAAGGGCGACTATCTGGTCAGCTGAAATGAACAGTAGATAACACAGTTGTTTCAAATCCTTATATAAAGGTGTTAGAGTTCACAAACAACACTGAACTTTAACCGCCTACTGATCTGCTAATTCTTTGAAAAAAGACCACACATTATAAGGCAATGCGAGTCTTATCAGTCCAAATCTTATTCACAATCACAAATTTTATGCTCAGTGGATCCTGTCGGATACACTGATACAACAAAAAAGAGGAAGAATTCATGAATCTGACCCTATATATATCAGAGAATATGTTTTTATTTTCAATATCTTTATAATAGATATGTCTAATCCCAGCCCCCATCTTGGATAGATAGCATACATATGTTGTCAGTTACTGATAATAATCACTTGATGAAGTAACCTTGGTTTCTCTGCTATGCCTCGGATTAAATGTAACGTCTCAGATTAAAAATGAAACCCCCAGCACTGACAATCTGTTCATCTTCCCTTTCATACCTGGAACCCAGTGACCCAAGTCCTTCATTTCAGCCTTTGTGACGGGAACATTGTGGTTATTATTCCAGCAACAATAGGAGCACATTGATCTTACATTTCACATAGAAATGGATTTAGAACACATCCCTCCTACATCTACAGTGGCAACTTTTCTCATTGGAAAGGCATGTCTATCCTAGACTTTACTTGTAATATGATGGAGGCATTTACTGTATACTTCCTGTTGGATCAACTAGAAGTTAGGCAGGTTCTTCTCAGACAAAAAAAGTTTAGCTCCATGGATCTGTGTTCCATTATCCTCATTTACTATGGGGCACATTTACTTAGCTCGAGTGAAGGATTAGAACAAAAAATACTTTGAATTTAGAAGTATTTTTTTGGCTACTTCGACCATCGAATTGGCTACTTCGACCTTCGACTACGACTTCAAATCAAACGATTCGAACTAAAAATCGTTCGACTATTCGATCATTCGATAGTCGAAGTACTGTCTCTTTAAAAAAATTTCGACCACCTACTTCACCACCTAAAACCTACCGAGGTACAATGTTAGCCTATGGGGAAGGTCCCCATAGGCTTTCTAAGTATTTTTTTAGCGAAGGAAAATAGTTTGATCGATGAATTAAAATCCTTAGAATCGTTTGATTCGAAGGATTTAATCGTTCGATCAAACAATTTTTCCTATGATCATTCGAATGAACGAATTGCGGTAAATCGATTTTACTTCGATGGTCGAATAGCGAGGGTTAATTAACCCTCGCTATTCGACCAATATTAAATGTGCCCCTATGTCATTTACTGTAAAGGCACATTTGTAAAAAGTGCAAATCCAACATGTTTTTTCCCACAATACAGCATTATATCCAAGAAGTGTATGCTGCATTCTCTAGTGTTATGGTGGCACCAGTGTGGGTGCAAAATGTGTCAGTTTCAGCACTTTGATGATTTTATCGTCAGGACCAGTGTTAGCACTAAAATCACTGGGTACCAGTCAGTTTCATGTTCAGGTGAACCATGGTACAGTTATGGGACCTGCTATTCAGAAGCTCAGGATATGAGGGTTTTCCAGATAATGTATCTTTCTGTAATTCCATACCTTAAGTCTACTAGAAAATCATGTAAGCATTAAATAAACCCAATAGGCTTGTTTTTCTTCCAATAAGGATGAATTACATCTTCGTTCGGATCAAGTACAATCTACTGTTTTATTATTACAGAGAAAAAGGAAATCATTATTAAAAATTTCGATTATTTGCATATATGGGAGATTCCAGATTTCTGTAACTCAGAGCTTTCTGGATAACCGTTTTGCAGATATTGATTCCAATACATATATATTTATTGCAAAGCAGCACAGTATTAGAGTGTTTGATCTTTAGATGAGATCCTTATCTCTCCAGACTCTTGGTAGCTGGACTGTACCCACCACTAATTGCTTGGGTGGGATTGTGTGTGGGGGTGGGAGGCAGAGCACCACTCATTCATTGGGTAACAAATCTCCTTGGCCTGGCTCTACTGTGATCTACAGCTGTTGTGGCTACTATTACTGTATGTTATATTATTTCTGTTTTATGCCTTTTACATTCATCTTTCAGTGAGTCATTTCCAAGCATTTCCTGGTTACTCTGAGCAGTGGTGGACCTAAAATGCATGGGGCAAAATATAGTGACATATCCAACTGAAATATAATTATTTTTCGTTTTTATATGGACTTTGCTTCTGATTTAAAATACACAATTTTGCCTTCTAGAGATGAAGCCATATTCTCTTCTTTTGATATTGTCAAAACAACTGAAAGATATTTTGTTTATTGTGTTGTTATATATTTTCATGGACCTAAAAAATGATGTTGTTAAAAAAAAAAACTAATATCGCGGGAGTTGATGGATGATGTAGGAGCTGCTACTTGAAACCAGCACATGGAGGAGTAAAGATGATGGAGAATGCTAACGTGAAATGTGGGCAAGGATGTTTCTAGATTTTTTCGTGTCCCTTATCTCCCCAAGTCCACCTTATCATGCACTTAGGCAAAAATATACTGACTATTTTTTTACTGGGAAACCCCAGAAAAATGAAGTTTGAGTTTTTAATAAGGGAATCGACAAATTCATGTAAAACTGCTCTCCTGAGCTTTTGCCATTCATATAATTTTCTTTCTAATGTTCAAGATATTCACAGATTTCCCACTGCTTATAAATTGACTTTGAAAAAGCAACAACACCTGCTCTTCGGTTCAGCTGATTGTCCAGCCAGTTTTCAGAAAGTTGATATTTACCAGGGAAGAGTCTTGTGATGTTTCTCTGCTGAAAATTGAGCAGAGAAAGGTCAGAAGACACTTATCTACTCAGTGATTTAGATGTTTTTTTATCTGAGACCTATATCTGCCAATGCATGGTACATCAGATGAGGAAATAAACACACAGTTCCTATTCACTTCCTGCTGAGCAGAGCAGAGAAAGGTCAGAAGATGCTTCTCTGCTCAGTCACTTGTTTTTTTGCTCTGAGTCCCATATCTGCCAATACATGATGCATCAGTTCCTATTTACTTCCTGCTGAGCAGAGAAAGGTCAAAAAACTCTTCTCTGTTGAGTAACAAGTTACTGAGCAAAGAAGACTCTTCCCTGCTCAGTAATTTAATTTTGACTGAACAGCTGAACAGTACAGCCAGTGGCACTGCTGTTTAAAACTTGTCATGTTTTCTCTTTAAAACTAGATAAAAGTTCATAGGAGAGTTCAGAAGCAATTTGCAGAACATTCCAAAGCACTTTGTTATATGCAGTAATATATTAAAGCTTTTGACTATTATTATTATTATTATTATTATTATTATTAATAAACAGAGAAACTTATGTATTTGCCTTTTATACTATTTAACATGTTTCTGTTGCTGGAAATGGAATAATTAAAGGTCACGCCCTCTCACATTATTAGCTAATGAATTGTTTGTTTGGTAGGGCTTGACAGGAAGAGCACAAGATTAATGAGTCGGCTGCTGCTTTTTCTGCGAGTGTAATTTGTTGCAGATACTGTAATATTAATAAATAAATGTTATGTGTCATCTGTGCTTAATTACTTTGTGTTTATTCTGCTGAACAACGTCCATGCCTTGCTATATGAACTCTTCATCTTCTATATCTTCAGAAACACTTAGGGGGTTATTTACTAAACTCCGAATGCAAAAATCACAAAAAATTCATGAATTTTTTTTATATATATATAAAATTGGACTTTTAAAAAAAATCATGAATTTTTCTGAATTTATTAAACCCCAAGAATGGAAAAGTCTGAATCTGAAAATCTGGCATCTTAGACCTGTCGAGGATGCATATAAGTGAATGGGAGAAGTCCCAATGGTTTTTTGATTTTTTTTTTTCGTGCAATACCCCGAAGTTGAAATTCGTGCAAATCGGATGGAAAATCAGAATAAAATTGTGAAAATTGAATGAAAAATCCCAAAAAAAGTGAAAATCTGATTTTTTTTACTACAAAGCAAATTTTTTGGGAAAATGTAATATTAAATAAGCGTAAAAACCCCGAGTGGATTTGATCGAAGTTTGTAGCAGAAAATATTGAGATAAATTCGGACTTAGATAAATAACCCCCTTATTGTATTGTCCGTAGTTAAAGGGATACTATCCTGAGAAAACATTTTTTTTCAAAATGAATCAGTTAATAGTGCTGCTCCAGCAGAATTCTGCACTGAAATCCATTTCTCAAAAGAGCAAACAGATTTTTTTTATATTCAATTTTGAATCCCGACATTGGGCTAGATATATTGTAAATTTCCCAGCTGCCCCAAATCATGTGACTTTTGCTCTCATAAACCTCAATCACTCTTTACTGCTGTACTGCAAGTTGGAGTGATATCACCCTCTCCCTTCCCCCCCCCCAGCAGCCAAACAAAAGAGCAATGGGAAGGTAACCAGATAGCAGCTTCCTAACACAAGATAACAGCTGTCTGGTAGATCTAAGAACAGCACTCACTAGTAAAAACCCATGTCCCACTGAGACACATTCAGTTACATTGAGAAGGAAAAACATCAGCCTGCCAGAAAGCATTTCTCAGACACAAGTCACATGACCAGGGGAAGCTGGGAAATTTACAAAATGTCTAGCCCCATGTCAGATTTCAAAATTGAATATAAATTTTTCAATGACAGGATCCCTTTAAGCCGCCACTTTGTATTAACACTATAGGAATAGGATTTTTTTTATTATTTCAACATTTTTATTACAGTAGGTTTTCCAAAGCACAAAAGATTTTCAGATCATTGTTAACCACAATAAAATATCATGAAAGCATATATCATGCAGCTTACAGTGCAAAGGAATATAACACTCATATAAATACAAGCACAATAACTTCATTGTACAACGGTGTTAATCAAATTTAAAAAAATAAAGAAATAAAGAAATAAAAAATAAGTCTATCCAACATAAAACTAAACCTTGGTTAAATAATTGGAAATGATGTGGATCGCATCGGAGCTCACCCAAAGATGCTGTGCCTTCCCAGTCGCTGCCTTTGCGACACGCCAGTTACTCCTTGCCGGTATTCAATGCAGATACAACGATACTCTCGCATTCTAGACGCTGATCCGGGACACCATGTGAGGACACAATTGTTTGTGTTGAATTGTCGGCTTTATTGAAACAAACACACAGGGTGAAAATCTAGCGGTGGCTATGCTGGGCTGACTAATAAAACTAAACCTTGCATGGTGGAATTTAAAGACAAAAAGCTTTTGTACCTGGATTGCAACTGTTGCGGGCGATGGGCACTTACCTCTTCTCTCTGCTTATCCCTAGTCTGGGCCCTCTGCGCTCTCCCATCCACCTCCCCAAGATACCGTCACGCTAGGGTTGTCCTTCCAAAGACGGGTAAAACTTTCCTGTTTGGATTTCCAAATTAGGAAGACTGGACAGGACTTTGAAAATAATGACATGGTGCTCAACCAATCGCTGGTTGCCACGTCTTCAGTCCCTCCCCTGATGTCACCAGCCCCACCCCGCTTCCAACGTCATCCGCCCGCATCCCTGCCTGTTTTCTGGCTCCAGCGAAGGTGACAAACCTACATCACACATGTGTGTTCTTGTCCACATACACACCACACACTGGATGAGGGGCAATGAGGCTTAGCCTGGCTCTGATAAAAATGATTCAGGGGTTATTGGAGTATAATTAAGGAGGTCAAAATTGGGGTAGTCTCATCTCTCTCTAGAATTATTGGACAGTTCCAATATATCTGCTCCACTTTGGTTACACTTTGGCCAATTTCTATGTTGTCATCATTTTAGAGGGGAATAGTGTAAGCAGTGAAGTTAAAAAAAATATATATTTTCCTGTAAGAAGGCATGGGATGTTTATTATATATACAGCTGTGCAGTGCTCCCAGAACATCCACCATGTACAGGTCAGGTCACCATTTTCCCGCTCCCTCCTGGCCTTTAGTATAATCGTATAGGTCAATGTTTCCTAGGAACTATATAGTTGTCCCAGTCTAGGTCTGACAGGTACTGTATGCAGGGCCAGATTTACATAGCAGGCATCCCTAGGCCCACTGTCGTTCATCGTCCCTGTCCCCTCCTTCTTATTTGCTCAAATTTTCATCCTTCATCATCATTTATCGTTTTTACCAGAGCAATGGGGATTGGCGCACAGGAAATTTAAAAAACTATCTATCAAGGATTAGGTAGGGGGTGCTGTGGAGGCTGATGAGGGAAGGATGAGTCCTTGATGCAGGGGCTGTCTGTGCCAAAGGGAACCTGGCAAGGAAAGGCAGGAATGGGGTGACGAGGGCAATGAGTAACAATGGAACAGGTGCAGAGTGGAGCAGGACAGAGAAGACGAAGATCAGGAATGGACTTGACTGAATGAAGAGGGCGATGAGTCAGGCTGGAACGGGTGAAGGGGGAACAGGACGAAGGTCAGGACAGGAACTGACTGGATAGGACGGTGAGGGCGTAGATCGGGGGCAGACTGAAAGGATGAGACAGGACGGCGAGGGCCTATATCTGGAGGAACAGGATAGCGGGAGGAGACTGGAGCAGAAGGAGAGAGGACTGGAGAGCAGGAGGGATTAGGTATAAGGCAGAACAGGAAGCAGAAATCAGGAACAGGCAAGGCAGGGGTCAGGACAAGGTCAAGGCTGTGAAAGTACAATGTGAGGTAAAGCCAGGCAAGGCAGGGAAGGACAAGGCAGAATGAAGAATGAAAGGCTAGAGCGGGAAACCCTAGCTAGGGGCGCTGCCACAGTACTAGGATGGCCATATAATGCTCCGGCAAGGAGTATTCAGAGGGCTGGCCTTCAATAGGGCAGAGTCAGCCCTGATTGGCTGACTGCATCCAATCAGGCTGCAGCTGGGCTGGGGCTGCAAAGGCCAGGTAACGTATAGTGAGCAACGCTACAGGCTGCTCACCTGGCCAAACGGTTAAGGCATCAAGTGAGAAACCCAAAGGTCCCTGGCTTGAATCCCAGCAGAGCCTGACACTATTGTATCTCATGCACATGTCCAGTGTTTCTGAACCAATTGGGATGTGGATGGGCAGCATGACTCCCCCTAAAATCCTGTCGGCCTAGGCCTTGTGGCCTCTCCACAAATCCAGGCCTGAATGTATGTTGAAACTTTTTATGTAAAACTTTGTAGTTGTAGGGCAAAAAAATAACAAAAAGGTGATATAAAGGTGATACCTTTATTGACTAACTAAGGTAATTATAGCAAGCTTTCAGAACATTTTTAGTTGCATGAATGTTTGAGTGGTGTAAGTACACTATGGGTTGTTTATTAGGCACATAAAGGGCTTGTCACTATGGACACAAGTGGTTCCTGGCATATTGGCACACATATGTGATCTTGACGTTACGGGGGTTACTTATTAGTTATTATTATTTTCCTGGTCGGACTTTTAAAGGGGAAAAATATATTAAACCCGATGGTGTTAAAAGTCAGAATAAAAAAGTACTGCAACTCAGACCTGTCGAGATCATGTAGAAGTCAATGGCAGATGTCTCGTTGGCATTTTGAAGACATCAGATATCGGACGTGACGCCTGCGATTCATCTCAGCGCGTTGGGAACGGATGCTATCACAGGTAAAAGTGCTCCTGTAGTTCTACCCTAAATTGCCTCTAAGATCTTATAACAAGTACAATAAAGAACCAGCTGGTGATAGGTCCATTTTATATTGCATGCAGTTAATTTCTTTATTAGTGCTGATCAGTTTTCTCTTTCAGCCACATTTTCATTGGTTCTCTTTTGGACTCAATGAGTTAAAAAGGCAGGACAGATTCACAATAAAAGCTACGCTCTATCGCACACATTTTTGCTCATTATGAATAATAGTATTTATTCAAGCGAATATAAAGTAAAAATACAAGTAATCTTAATGACTAGTCAGTTGGAAATTCCTAGAAGCTTCCTTGTACCCTTGCTGCAGGGAGGCCTTTCCATGTCATTAACACTCCTTTCCATTTATGCACAAGGACAGAGTAAACCCCTGGAAAAGAAACCTCAGTGCTGATTAAGGCTTTAGATTAATGCCTGCTAGTTTTTCCCATTGAATAAATGTGTTCATATTCAATCATTGTTACATTGCCACATGGAAGAGAAAAGATAATGCTACGGAGCAGAATTTATGCAAATCCCTTTAAAGGGGATCTATCACAAAAATGAAAATTTTCATATAAGCTTAACCTCACACTTACCAAATATAATATATTACAAATTGTGTACCATTTATGAAATAATTAAGTTACTTATCAGTATGGCTTTCAACAACGTCTCTCTCTTCATAGTCTCTTTATGCAGAGGTCTGGGTCAGATTTTGGGTCAGGGTTGGACTGATCCGGTGCGGCACCAGGAAAAAATGCAGTGGATCCCCGTGCTTGTGGGCTCCGCCGGCCCAAATCCACACCCTTGCTCATGCACACGTACCGTGCAGCGTGGGGGAGGCCCTGAGACATCAGCCCCGGTGGGCCCCGGGCCCCCAGTCTGACCCTGTACACCAGAGCTAGTTGTTTTAAGAGTGAGCTCTAAAACATCTTCTAGGCAAAGGGTAAAGGATGTATTAGCCCTGATAATCAAAAACTGACTCCATCTACTGCATGAGCAGAAAAGAAAGAAAGACAGGTTGCTGCATGTGGGACAGTGAAGAGCAACTTTAAATGGTACAAAATATCTAGTATATGTAAATCTTAAACAACTGGACTTGCTGAGTAATCAATGAAAACGTTTCACTACTCATCCGAGCAGCTTCTTCAGTTCAACTGACTGGTGTGGGAAATTCTCGGCATATAAACTCTTCCACTAATCCAATCACAATGGCCCATTGTAACTCTTTTTAGACAGAAACATGGCTGTGCAATGGGTTCTCCAGTCTCTCCTATTGTAGCAAACCTGTACATGGAGGAAGTGGAAAGGAAGTGGAGCGATTGAGGGGCGGCAGCAGCAAGCTGTCTTAGGTGGCAAAGGGGCCAGGATCATCCCTGTATGTATATAGCTCCAAAAAAGTACTTAATTATCATAATGATTACAGAAAGAAAATGTCCTTACAAGTCAGGACAGTTTGTTCATCTTCCAAACACCTTTTTCAGTTTAATTGTTTTCAGATTGTTCACCAGAAATAAAGACTTTTGTCAATTACTTTCCATTTTTTATTTTTTACTGTTTTTCCAAAATCTAAATTTAAAGTCCCTGTCTTTGGTATTTGAGTCTGGCAGCTCAGTGATCCAGGAGTAGATTCTGAACTGTTACAATTTGCTACATTTAGTTGCTACAATTAGTTGTTACTATTTGTTACAATTAGTTGATACATTTCTCAGCAGTATCTCTGGAGTATTAGCAACTATTGTATCAATTCTAACAGCCGCCTGTAATGAAACCCAGGGATTCTGCTCAGCAGGGAAAAAAATAAGAAATGTATCAACTAAATGTATCAATTTAGAACAGTTTACAGGGTCGGCGACCCCCCCTCCCAGAGCTGATTTAGAAGGTGAGAAATTACACTTTACACTTCAGTATTCGAAAAAAAAAAAAGTCACACATAGTAAATATAAAGTAATTGGAAAAAGTCTTCATTTCTGGTGAACTCTCTGAAACCAACTGAACTGAAAAAAATGTTGGGATGTGAACAACCCATTTAAATGTCTGTTTCAATCATGTGTCTCCCTTTCTCTTCAACTCAACTGCTTAGATTATGGACAAACAGTGTGAGGCTGGGCTGACAGGACACTGGGAAAAACCTAGGCTTGCTGAGTGTTTCACTGGAAGGAGCTTGTGACTTGGTGGGGGGCCCTGAGGTGGCAGCCCCTGTGGACAAAGGACACCCTTGTCCATCACTGTGGATAACTCTTTACTATCTACAACCTCCCAGTACAGCCATACCCTGTGCCCCCCTGATGGCAGCCCTGTGTATAATCCTTTTACTTACGCTATAAACAGTCTGATTCTAAGCTTTGGGATGTGTAGAGCTTTGCTATCAGGTCTGATTTTGTGGAAAGGCCACCTAGGCCCGGGTCTAGGGTGGCAGGATATTAGGGGGGCGGCATGCTGCCCAACCACACCCACATTGGTTCAAAAACACTGGGGATGCGCTGGAGATACAATAATTCTTTTAATTTTCCAGTCCCGATGATGAAAATTTGCACAAATAAAGGGAAGGGGACAGGGAAGACGACGGTAGTGAGCCTAGGGGCCCTGTTTGCTACTTCCACTTGTCAGACCTGGATCTGGAATTAGTTACAAAGAACTGTCTCTCCTACACCCCCCACTAGCCGCAAGCAGTTCCCACAGTGTAGGTGCTGGATACAGTAGAGACAATATCAAGGCCAAACATGACATGTGCAAGACGTGATGTGATTAAACCCCAGCCCCAAAGTCTGCACTCCTCAAGTACACCACTGAATCTGGCGTTTGAGTGTCTGCTGGCAAATGATGTTCTGATTTCAAATAAAAATATACCTTTAATTACTGATGTTGGAAATTAGTAAGAAAGTGAATCAGGCTGCAGGCTTCTCATTTTCAGTATCTAGTAGAATTAAAGGAGAAGGAAAGCTATTGAAGCAGTTTATTGCCAATAGATTAGCCACAATAGTGCAAGCGATAACACTATATTTATTCTGCAGAATGCTTTGCCATACCTGAGTAAACTGTTCTAGAAGCTCTCTCTGTTTGTTTAGGATAGCAGCTGCCATATTAGCCTGGTGTGACATCACTTCCTGCGTAAGTCTCTCCCTGCTCACACATAGCTCTGGGCTCAGATTACATCAGGGAGGGAGAGAGGAGCAAACTGAGCATGCTCACGCCCTGCCCTGGAATTTTATGCTGAAAACAGGAAGTCTGATACAGAAGCCCATGTATATACAATAGAAGGAAAGAAATGCAGTGTTTCTTTTGACAGAGGACTCGGAGCAGCATTACTTTGAGGGTTTACTGGTGTATTTATATACATCTTTCTGATAAAGCTTACTTAAAGGAAAACCCCTCACACAATTTAGGTCTCTATAAAAAGATATTGAATCAAACAGCTCATATGTAAAACCCTGCTTCATGTAAATAAACCATTTTCATAATAATATACTTGTTTTAGTAGTATGTGCCATTTTAAAAAATAAGAGCTGCCCCTTAGGATTGTAGGATTCATGGTGCACACAAACACACCATACATGTTAGGTCACATGAGCCAATTAACAGACAGAGTTCTGTGTTTTGCTTCCACACTACTTCCTGTTACAGTTAGAGCTCGGTTATTTCTGGTCAGGTGATCTCTGAGGCAACACACAGACCATCACGAAATAGTGGCTCAAGGCAAGAGATGTAAAAGGGCAAGATTTACTTAAATATATATTCCAGTTTGGTAAGATCATTTAATATGTCACTTAATTCGATATAAACTATCTGTTGCTCAAGTATTCATTTTGGGGGTATAATTTTCCTTTAATTTTAGCCTTTTCTTCTCCTTTAAGTCAAAGGCAACTGGACATTAACGGGGTTATTTACTAAGGCAAGATTTTTTTCATGGCGTCCGTTTTGACGCTTAAAATTTGAAAAAGTTGCAGTAAAAAAAAAAAAAAAACTACATGATTTTTTTCAAAACCATTTGAAGATGTTTTAATCCTCACATAATGTTCAGAGTTTTAGGGGTTTGAGGCTGGTTTTTCTGTGAAAACTCGAATTTTTTACGGTTTTAGGGCATCAAGCATGAAAAATTCGAGCAACAAAAAAAAGTTTTATTTATTGATAAAGAAGGGTAAATTGTGGATTCTAGTTTAGTCTGACTTTTTTTTTATTTAAAAATAACAGAAAAATTTGGATTTTGATAAATAACCCCCTTAGAATTTTTTCCAGTTACCTTTGACTTAATTCTGCTAAATACTGTATATCATGACCTGGATAAATGGGAATCCTCAGACACACTTTCCAATTCTTTTTTATTACAAACTTTATTACACTAAAACAAATGGAAAACTTTAAAACAAACACATCATCAGCAGTCCTGAATGCCATTTATAAATGACTAATACAATAATAATAACAATAATTGCCCTTCTTCTGGTTGAATTATGACTCTGCATAAGGAAACTAAAGGATTGTTTTTTCCTTATGTCCATTATGTTTTGGCTGTTCCGACTCCTTAGAGACTTTCTTTGTAAGAGGAATCCAATTTAACGCCATATTCGGCAAGTGTTGTCCTTGCTCCCTAAAAAAAACAAGAACTAATGTGACTTTGCAAACTATTAATTGGCAACAAGGCAATTTGTTTGTCTGGGAAGAAATTGGTTATTCAGAACAGCTATACTGGTACTAGAGAGCGGGTACAATGGGGCTCACCATTCAAAAAGGGGTGCCATGTTTTGTGCAATCATCATTAGTCATGTATTTCAAGTACATTCTACATCATTTTCTTGGCATCTCAAGGCCAAATATCTGTTAATGTACATACCTGTAATGATAGTGTTGCCTTCATAGTTAAAGGCACATGAGAAGATTTCATCTGTGTGTCCCTTGAGGACCTGGAGGCACTCCCCTGTGTGTGGGTCCCAGAGGCGCGAGGTCTTATCTGAGCTAGCTGTTACTATGCGATTCCCCTGAGCATTAAAGCAGATCTAGGAAAGGAAAGAAAATGGAGACCTTTAAGCTACTGGGAACAAACACCTATAGGCCCATTTATCAAAGTCCGAATTTAACTCAATATTTTCTCCTTATTTATTAATACTAGGGATGCACCGAATCCACTTTTTTGGATTCGGACGAACCCCCCACAAAAGATTCGGCTGAATACCAAACCGAATCCGAACCCTAATTTGCATATGCAAATTAGGGGTGGGAAGGGGAAAATATTCTTTACTTCCTTGTTTTGTGACGAAGTCACACAATTTTCCTCCCCGCCCCTATTTTGCATATGCAAATTAGGATTCGGTTCGGCCAGAAGGATTCCGCCGAATCCGAATCCTGCTGAAAAAGGCAGAATCCTGCCCGAATCCTGGATTCGGTGCATCCCTAATTAATACACTTTCCCGAAAATTTTGTTTCCCGAAATTTTTTTTGAAAAAAAAAAACGAATTATACAAATGTTTCAGATTTTCTGATATTTGCCCAAAAACCAAGAATTCGTCAGATTATTGCTCGAAACCCAGCACAGATTAAAATATCTTTGGGACTTCTCCTATCGACTTATATGGAACCTCGGCAGGTCTGAGATACCAGATTTTCAGATTCAGACTTTTTCCATCCTCTGGGTATAATAAATCCCAAAAAATGTGTTGTTTTTCCCCACTAAAAATTCAGATTTTATACTAAAAAAAAAACCACTAATTTTTCGGGTTTTTGGCATTCGGAGTTTAGTAAATAACCCCCCTAGTGTTGGACACTAGTGCAATGTCTTTCAGTCACATTATAAAATTCATGGGGAAGGTTTGAAGCTTGTCTGTCAGGATATTATTGTTACACAGATTTACATGGATAGGTCAGATATTATCAGTCATTATTCAACATTTTTTTTTTCATCAACCAGCACCCACCATACCTGCTGGAAAAGCAGGGGTATATTGGCTTTTTGCTGACAGATAGGGGCAGATTTATCAAAGGTCAAAGTGCAAATTCGAATTAAAACAATTCCAATTTTTGAACAAATTTTTGTGTACTTCAACTAGGGAATAGTCCAAATTTGATTCGTATTTGAAAAAAATTAGAATTTATCATGTACTGTCTCTTTAAAAATTCGACTTCGACCATTCGCCATCTAAAACCTGCCGAATTGTTGTTTTAGCCTATGGGGGATCTCCTAATACCCACTTGGAGTCAATTGGTGGACTTTGAAAACTTGAAGGTGTTTTGGGGGGGAAAAACCTTGAATCGTACGATTCGAATGCGCTATTTCTTTGATTCATACGATTCGAATGAAAACTGACCTATTCGGCCAAAAAAAAACTTCGATATAATTTCGGATTGCCTTTTTGAATTCAAATTTTTTCAAATTCGACCCTTGATAAATCTGCCCCATAAAGTGATGCTGTCTACTGGGGAAGAGAAATAGGGTGAGATGGGTGTAAATTTCAAGACAGCAGGCTGTTTTAGAGCTGTTGATGTATTTCACACTTTTTACGGGTCTTTTCAAGCTTTCTGGCCTATTTATGTATCATATTCCTATATAAATGTATATTTAATGTACCCTTAGGCTCAACTGGAAAGCTAATCAGTAATACAGACAGTTGTTCCTACAGTATATGCTATTGCTCAATATTACTACACAGGCCATAGTGAGATGTTTCACATGCACAGAACTGCTGCTACAATTTAGTCTTTACCTCACATTCACCTTAAGGGCTGAGACAGGCAAGAAGATTCATGGAGATTAGTCGCCTGGCGACAAATTGCCTCTTCTTCGGGCAACTCATCTCCCCAAACTGCCTCCCTGCCGACTAGAATCGGAATCGCCGGCGGGATGGCATTCAGAGCACTTCGTTTTCTAAAGTCGCCCGAATTTTCCTCGTGAGGCAACTTTTGAAGACTTTGGAAAACGAAGCGCTCCGAGTGCCATCCTGCCGGTGATTTAGGGTAAGGGCACACGGGCAGATTCAGGGAGATTTAGTGGCCCGGCGACTAATCGCCTCTTCTTCGAGTGCCATCCCGCTGGCAATTTCTCATTATAGCTGGCGGGAAGGTAGGGGAAGGCAGATTGGGGAGATTGTCACCCCGAAGAAGAGGCGATTAGTCGCCGGACAACGAAATCTCCCCAAATCTACCTGTGTGCCCTTGCCCTTAGATTCTAGCCGACGAGGAAGCAGTTCGGGGCGATTAGTCACCCGAAGAAGAGGCGATTTGTCACCTGCCTCTTATTCGTAGGAGACTTTAACTGGGGGATTAAAGGGAACAAGAAAATGGCGATCTCTTGTTTGTTCAGCAGTACAATACACCCCTATGATATCTGTATAGATTAGGCCTACGGGTAACCATTATTGCAAAGAACAGTGATAAGGGGGTTACTGTTATAACATGCAGCAAAGGTAATTTCCTGCTGCAGATTTTAATCGAGATTATCGTGTACTGGCAGACCTACACAGAGTTAGAATATCAGAAGGGAGTGGGCGTATGCTGCTCTGAATATGAGAAGGTTAATAAAAAGGGTGATTTGTGCTGGAGAATTTAAAAGGGTCTATTGTATTTCAGAACACGAGACTACAACACCAACATAAATAATAGATGTCCCTTTGTTTGTGAATAATATTGCACTATAACTGCCCTATAACATTTATATGGGATTCCCAGGTATTTCCTGCCCAGGAGACTGAATATGCTACACACTTGTGGTTACTTTATTATTACTGTCTGCTCGACACGTAAAGCAACAGTCTTCCTTATCCTGTTATGTGACGAGAGTGCTTATGTTTACTTATAGATACGGATCTGCACAGTGATTTCGATTTTTATTGGCTGTGCAGCACAAACAGGAAGTCACTGAACGGCCAATGATGATCTACTGGTTCCCCGTGTGCGCCAGGTATTATCATTGACAAGAATAACCATAGCCTGCAGGGGCGTAACTATAGAGGAAGCAGACCCTGCGGTTGCAGGGGGCCCAGGAGTGTAGGGGGCCCAGTGAGACCCTAATTAATTAGCAATTTTAATATATCTTGGTAAAATAGGCCAACTTATAAATATTTTGGGGCCCTAAATTGAATTTGCTATGGGGCCCAGTAACAACTAGTTACGCCGCTGATAGCCTGCTCTGTGAGACAAAAATTGAGATCTTTAATTGATGCTGCAGAAGGCCAACACATATTTAGGTAGGTGATCTGTGCATTATTTTGAGAGGCCTTTTATTATTATTTTTTCTTAGGTAACTTTGCTTGTCTTTAATGCTTTACTACTGACACAGAGAAAGAACAACACAAAGCTTTCCAATTAATCAGTAGGATAATAATCCTTTCAGTGACCCAATCTTTTAAACAGAATGAAACAGACGTACCTTAGAAATCTCTCCTTCATGTCCCTCTAGCTTTGCCAAGCATTTCCTACTAGATGCACTGTATACTCTGGCAGTTCCTGGGGCAAAAAAAAAAAAAATTTGGAGTCAGCTCTGCCTCTTAAAAATAAAGTTATGGTGGGGTTCCTAAGAGTGCTTCCTTGGCTAACGCTGACTTTGGGGCTAGTATATCCCTTAACTGGTTAACTCATTAAAGGAACAGTAAAGCTGGCCATAGACAAGTATTGCATTGCCCCACACTGATGTCAAATAGCAAGAATGCAAGAAGACTTGTTAAATTTAAAATAGGCTCAGCAACAACTTCTAAAGAAATAAGGAGACAGTGCTTTAAAGGAGAACTAAAGCCTAACTAAAGAAGTAGGTAGAAATGCTGTACATTATGTTTTGGGCTTCTGTACCAGCCCAAAGGCAAACACAGCCTTGGGCTGGAGACACAGATCTGTGTCTCCAAAGATGCCCCAATAGCTCCCCTTCTTTTCTGCTGATTCACTGCACATGCTCTATGCTGCTGTCACTTACTGAGTTTAGGGACCCACTCACAATATACAGTACACATAGAATAGAAATGTCACAATATAATTAATACAGATAATTACTACATGGCAGCACAGAAACCAGTGCAATTAGCATCAGAATGTAATAATCAACCCTGTAGCATCAGCTTATATTACAAACAAACCTAATTTTCTGCTTGATAATTTGCAATGACCCCTAAGCATAGCTTCTCAACAGCTGCTCAGAGCTCACTAAGGGGCATGTTTACTAACATTGGAGATAAATATTTGGAGAGATTTCTGGAGATGTTGCCCATAGCAACCAATCAGATCTTTGCTGGCTGTTTAAATCTAATTGCTGATTGGTTGCCATGGGCAACATCTCCAGAAATCTCTCCAGATATTTATCTCCAATGTTAGTAAACATGCCCCTAAGCATGTGAGTGTCAGACACTTTCCAAGATGGTGACCCCCTGTGACAAGTTTGAAGTCCTGGATCATTGCTGCTATTGAGTAGCTGAATCTTTAGGCTGGTGCAATACACCCAGTATATAAAATATGCAATTTTTAGCCATATTCATTTTTAGGGATTAGTTCTCCTTTAACCAAAATAGCAATATACATGCACTCACCATCCGCTGAGGCAGTAGCCACCAACTGCCCCGTTGAATCAAATGTAACATCAAGTACCTCATCCTCATGTCCAGTCAGGGTAGCAACACATTTACCATTTAGGGAATCCCAAAGCTATAAGAGAAGGAAGTTTGCATCATGAGGAACTCAAAGCTGAACCACCCAGTAACCAAAACACGGACTGTGCATGGAGATCTGATGCAAGAATGCGAGGTATATTAGTGATCCATATAGTGCAGGGGTGCCCAAAAGGTAGATCGGGATCTATCAGTAGACCTTTAGCTGGTAATCAGTAGATCTCCAGACACTGTCAACAAACAGCTTGTCTAAATTACCCTTCTGTTTTATTCTTTTTATTCAGATATTTATTCTGTTAAAGGGACTGTTCACCTTTAAGTTAACTTTTAGTATGTTGCCAATGGCCAATTCTAGGCAACTTTTCAATTGGTCTTCATTTTTTTCTTTTTTTTTTTTTATAGTTATAGTTATAGCTTTCAAATGGGGGTCACTGACCCATTTTAAAAAAACAAATGCTCTGTAAGGCTACAAATGTATTGTTATTGCTACTTTTTATTACTCAACTTTCTATTCGGGCCCTCTCCTGCTCATATTTCAGTCTCTTGTTCAAATCAATGCATGGTTGCTAGGGTAATTTGGACCCTAGCAACCAAATTGCTGACATTGCAAAATGGAGAGCTGCTGAATAAAACGCTAAATAACTCAGAAACCAAAAATAAAAAATGAAAACCAATTGCAAGTTGTCTCAGAATATCACTCTCTACATTAGTGATCCCCAACCAGTAGCTCGTGAGTAACATGTTGCTCTCCAACCCCTTAGATGTTGCTCCCAGTGACCTCAAAGCAGGTGCTTATTTTTTAATTCCAGGCTTGAGGCAAGTTTTGGTTGCACAAAAAACCGGTGCATTGCCAGAGAGAGAGAGAAGCCGGCACAACTCGTAAACTGGAAAAGGTTGCCTGGGTGTAACAAGCCCAAAATTGTAAAGGTAGAAAAAGAAAGAAGCTTGCACTCACTGGTCCTATGAAAAAACTACAGTGTTTATTGGATCAAAAACGAACAACTAACGTTTCGGCTAGCGCTAGTTTTTTCATAAGACCTGTGAGTGCAAGCTTTTTCCTTTTTCTATCTATCTATCTATCTATCTATCTATCTATCTATCTATCTATCTATCTATCTATCTATCTATCTATCTATCTATCTATCTATCTATCTATCTATCTATCATCTCCCTCTCTCCCTCTATCTATATACATACACACACAGGGGGTCAATATTTGCTTGTCCTTTCTGATTTTTTAGGCATACTTTACAGTAGCACTATTGTGGAAGCTATGCTGTGTCTCTGTTTTACTCTACCTTGCAAGTATATCTGTAGAAATAAGTCATATCAACTGGACTTGCTGTGTTTTTTCCGTCAAGGAAAAAACATAGCAACTGGACTTATTTCTACAGATATACCATGACCTGGATGAATGAGAATCTTCACCAACATATCTACCTTGCAAGATTTATCCATGGAGGCAGTGGCAATGAGGGAGCAGTCCCAGTTGAATTGTGCACTGCTGATCTCACCCCGGTGACCTATGAGAGTGTGAATCCTCCTGCAGGCAAGAAACATTCATATTTCTAGGCTGTGAAGTTTGTTATTATATTTTCCATTTACAATGCAATCATGCTATGTGTTTCTGTGAATTCCTAAACTTAATCTAATTTCATGCATGCATCCTTTTTATATTTGTCCCAATTATACATACATTATATAATAATAATGATACTTTACCTGCCAGAAGGAATCTCCCAGACAGACACTGTGTGATCAAAGGAGCCTGTGATCAGTCGGTCTCCTGTTGTATTGAATGATAATGAGATAATTTCTGCAGCGTGTCCCTAAAGGTATAAAGCAGAGTGATTACCCAATGAATGGGAAACTACAAAAAAAAACAGAATATATTGAAGATATGTAGCTTTGCATAAGTCATAGTCTATGGTCATGAAGTAGTGCAGCAAAAAAACATAAATATCTGTCTCATTGGTCCAAAATGTGCATAAGTTATCTTTATTTGTCCTTATATGCATTTTCTGCTCCATGCATTGTTGCTTTCTAATATATATAGCAGCGACTATTAGTGATTTGTGCCAAACAAATATTCTTAGGGGTAGATTTATCAAAGGTTGAGGTCAATTTTTGAATGAAAAAAAATTGAATTTCAAGCTATTTTTTGTGTACTTCGACTAGGGAATAGTCTAACTTCTATTCGAATTTGATATAAAATTTGATTATCGACATTTATCATGTACGGTTTCTTTAAAAATTCGACTTCGGCCATTCGCCATCTAAAACCTGACGAATTGCTGTTTTAGCCTATGGGGGACCTCCTAGAACCTATTTGGAGTCAATTGGTGGACTTCGGCCAAATACAGACCTATTCAATCGAAAACGTACCTATTCGTCCAAAAAAAAACTATAATTTGGTCTTTTTGAATTCAAATTTCGAAGTTTTTTCAATTCGAAATTCAACCCTTGATAAATATGCCCCTTAAAGAACACGTTTGTCTCCCAACAAAGCCAGAGTTCCCAAAATCTCTGGTTTAGTTATAAGCAATTTTGTGTTTTAGAGATTAAGGTGGTGATTTATCAAGGTTCCAATTTGAATCTTTGCCACAATTCGAATTTATTTGGCACAAAAACTCACAAATTCAAATTATATTCTCAAAAACTCAACTGGTATCTATCAATCAAAAAACTCAAACGCAAATGTAAAAAAATTGCCCACTAAAAGCTGGCGAGTTCATGTAGAAGTCAGTGGGAGACATTTTAGAGTTTTTGAGTTTGTAAACTCACAAATTCAAGTTTTTAAAGCCTATAAACTCTAAAAATTAGGTAGTTGAGGGTTTTAAGCCTATCAACTTGAAAAATTCAGTTTATTTTTCAAAGTTTTTTTCACAATTGTATTCAACTGATTTTTTTACATTCAGATTTTTTCATAAATAAGCAAACATTCAAGTTTATTCAAAGTAGAAAAAAACTTAATAAATTAGATTTTTGATAAATAAGCCCATAAAAGTGCAAAGATACATACTAGCTGGCTTGTACATATAAAAGCACATATAGAAAAGAAATGAACCAAACCTGTAGTGGATACTTTTCTTTTTTTCTAACAGGTTTTATCATTTGTCTTAATGATTTTAAGATACAAATAAGTTTTTTTCCTCAACCCAAATTTTTTGATCTGCTGCAAACAGTGGAAGTCAGGACCAGGTCAGCATCAATGGCACAAGTTTTCTCATTGTGGTTTATTGCTGCCAGGGACAAAAAGTCAGACATGGAACCCTCCAGCCCCACTGAACTATTCTGCCATTTACTACCTGTACGGGGGAGTTGGGCATAATGGGAGGTGTGTTGGGTGGCCCTGCAGGGGCCCTATGATCAGGCCCGGACTGGCAATCTGTGGGTTCTGGCAAATGCCAGAGGGGCTGCTATAAGGTGCCATAGAAAGTCAGTATTTAGTGGGCTGGTGGGGGCTGTTTGGGCCTCTATGTGTGGGCTGATTGGGCCTCTGTGTACCTGAAATGCCAGGGCCTATTTTAATTCTCAGTCCGGACCTGCCTATGATATTTAGAGGCACATTTATCAAGGGTGTCGAATTTTGAATTCATGTGAGTTTTTTCAAAACTCCCTTAAATTTAATTGAATTCGAAATTCGACTTAGGGAAATTTATTAATAAAATTGAATTGTAAAAACTCGGACAAATTTAAACAACACAAAAGCTCTAATCGAATTCGATCAAACGCGATTCGAGTTTTTTCTGAGAAAAAAAACTTGAATGTCAGGAAGGCTGCAAACATCTACAAATAGCTCACTGGACCTCTCCCATTGACTTATACAGCAATTGGGCAGGTTTTAGTTAGCAAATAGTTGAATTTGAATAATTAAAGGGCCAGAATATGATAAATCTCGCAAATCGAATTTTAAAAAAAAACTCAAAGGAGTTTTTGAGGAGGCTTCCTTTCCTAGCAGATGTAGAGCTCACTCAAATAACTGATTCCAGTACAAACAAAATCAAACAAAATAATTGCCTTTTGCACAAACCCTGCATGTAGAGAGACAGTGTAGGGCTGGTGATTATAATAGAGTGAGCTCTAATACATCTTCTAGGCAAACAAAGCCCCCTATAAGATATATTGGATCTAACTGTCAATGAATATCACCCAACTCCTGCATGAAGACAGAATGAAGAGAAAAAGATGCTGAGAGAGGGATGGTGACGATAAACTTCATTATTTCAGAAATGAGGCAGAATATTTAAGGGATTGTGTTTAGAAAGTTTCTTATTTCAGATGAAGCTTATATTACATTTTCATTTTCGCGACAGTTCCCCTTTAAGCATGACTTGTACTGCAAAAGGCACACAAAAAATAAACAACCGATTACAGTGTTGTTACATTTGGAAAATTCCACTGTAAAGAAGAAATGCGATGTTGACTTCTCTACAAGTTTTCAGCACAGCATATTGGGACAATTTTGTGGTGGCCACTTACCACAGGACCCATAGGAATTTTATAAATGGCAGCTCAACTCATAGTTACAGTGCCTTGCCCTTTACTAAATTGCATGAATTTAGTCCATAGTAGAAATGTTACTAATGCTAAAGCTAGCTATACCCATATATAGTTTCTTGGTGATTCCCTCATGAAACGGACTCCACACCAAGCCCAAACCCTGTAAATCTACAATTACTGACTTGCAATCAATATCTGTAATGAAATGTCGCCATGATTAAGGTTAGGGCTCTACAGAGATGAAATACCACGCGAGCAGACACAGTGAACTTCAGCTAGATAGATTGTCACAGATAAGTCCCATCTGTACTTAATAGCATTATGCAGCAATGGGATCTATTATCTGGAATACTGAGAATGAAGAATTATATATATGGATATATAAATATGGATCACCCTGCTTTAAGGCTACTACGAAACATGAATAAAATAGAATTTACTTTGCCACCAATATGAATTTGTGTAGCTTAGGCACAGTTTATTATTATGGAGAAAACGAAAATCAGTCAAAAGTTAAACATTTCAGACAGGATAATATTGAAATTGACATTCCTGCAACTTGCTTTTTTTAACTTACACTTAAAGTCAGGGCTTCCTCCCCGCTCTGAATGTCCCAAAGCTTAGCAGTGGTGTCCATGCTCCCAGTTGCTATAAGGGTGCTTTGAGGATTGAAAGCCAAACAAACCTGGAAAATAGAATAAGCTCAGAAAATTTCTATAAAAAAAACTCCAACCACATACTATAATTGCCCTTTTTTGTAATGCTGTATTTTTTACACAAATTTAAAGGGGTTATTTATTAAACTCCAGGTGCCAAAAAACCTGAAAAATGTGTGTTTTTTCAACTATAAAATCCGAATTTTTGGTGGAAAAAAAAACATTTTTTGGGATTTATTATACACCGAGGATGGAAAAAGTCTGAAACCGTAAATCCGCAATCTCAGACCTGCCAAGGTTGCATATAAATCAATGGAAGAAGTTCTGAAGATATCCTGATCTTCGCTGGGTTTCGTGCAAAAATAAAAAAGATTGTGTGGTTTTCAGGTAAAAAATATCTCAATATTTTCTGCTACAAACTCCGATCAAATCTGCTTGGATTTTTTACGCTTATGTATTATTAAATTTTCCCAAAAATGTGCTTTGCGGGAAAAAATTAGATTTTCACGAATTTTTCTGATATTTTCATCCGTTTTTAACGAATTTCAAGATTTTTTCGTTTTATTGCCCAAAACCCAGTGCACATCAAAAAAATCATTGGGACTTCTCCCATTGACTTATATGCAACCTCAACAGGTCTGACTTTTCCATCGTCGGGGTTTAATACATTTTCATGATTTTTGCATTCGGAGTTTAGTAAATAACCCCTTTAGTTTTACACATTGATATATTTATTGTTCTTTAGTATTTTCTCTCCCAGTTTCTTTTTATATTTCTTATATATAGACGCAGCCATCCCAAACATCTTCTAAAATGGATGTCTCAAGGTTGGGTGTGTTTTTTTTGGGGGGGGGGGGGTTCTAAAGGGGATATCTTGAAACTCCAATATGATATATTCTATAGTCCCTATCTTGCGTAATCTGTGGGAAAACAATCGCAAGGCTGATTTAGGGCTGCAGCCACAATTGCAGTTGTGTAGAAAATGAATGCAATCAGTGTGTGTAAAGGTAAAGGTACTTGTGTCTAAACACACTCCTTGCACTAGCAGTTCTGTTTTGTGTAGTAAACTGTGAGCAAGTTTGCCCACTGATGCAAGGGTACCCTGGAGTTAGCCCTACACTTTCATCGCAAGAATAACATCCAAAGGTCACACAGATGCAGTCTTTGATTGCAAATCCAAGTGCAATATTTTGTTTTATCGTGTATTTTTAGAGCGCCAACATCTTGCGCAGCGCTGTAAAATAAATGTGCCTATACAAAGAAATCACATGAATTAAGAATATACAGAGTTACATACATAATGACCAGTACCAGTATAAAAGGGTAGGAAGGCTCTGTGCAAAAGAGCTGATATACTAAAAGGAGAAGGTAATGAGACACAATTACACTGCAATTATGGTGAAAATGTTGCATTGTGGATAAAAAAAATCTATCCACAATGTACTATCCATAATGAGCCTTCCAGCAGGTGTAAAGAGAGATGATTATTTCTGCATAATTAACTATGTCTCATCTTTTCTCTCTACTGTCTTTGCCTTATGACTTATTAACTGAGATAATAAAATGTAAGGGGCATATTTATCAAGGGTTGAATTTCGAATTTAAAAAACTTGAAATTCGAATTCAAAAAGACCAACCGATTTTAAAAGAGACAGCACATGATAAATTTCGATATTCGAGTTTTCAAATTTAAATCAAATTTGGACTATTCCCTAGTCGGTGTACACAAAAAATATCTTGAAATTTGAATTTTTTGATAAATCTGTCCCTTAATGTGGACACACTTGGCTGAAGAGAGGGACTAAATAATGTATCTCTCCACCCACAATGACATTGCAGAGCAGTCAGGACCACCTTCTGAAATCACGGGGCCCTGTACGGCAACATTTTCTGGGCCCCCTGGTCCCTGCCAGTTCCCAAGCCTCACCCCATAACTCACCCACCCCACAGTAAAAAAGCCAAATAGACATCAGAGCTAAAACATTAACCCCCCTAAGTTATAAAAAGCCATTGGTGGCCAGCACCCCCCCCCCAACATGTTATAAAAAGTCATTGGGATCAGGGGCCCCCTGCAAGTAAAAACAAATACTGATGGCCTGGGCCGCCGCATCCAAAACCCACCCCCCCCCCGCCACAAGTTATGGCCATAACGAATTTTTAAAAAAACATTTTTGATGTTACTGGTCCTGTGATAGGCTGGAGGGAAAGTTCCTACTTTACCCATCCAATCCCTGTGCAGCTTTACTGGGACTTAAACGTAAACAGTCAATATGGGTACATCGGAGCTCCCGTCCTCTCTTCTAAACTTTGCAGCGGCTGACAGCAGGGGGCCTGGCTAATCAATTAAGTGAAGCATGGCGGGGCTCCCCTAACACACAAAAACCTGCAGGACCCCCCTATGCCCCCTGATGGTGGCCCTGAGTGTAGTAACACGTAAACTGTAGCCAATTTGTGGTTTAGGATAACAACAGTATTCCCATACAAATAAATTGGCTGTGAGATTATTATGCCGGTGGCTAAACCCAAACAAAAGGGGCATGGCAGATAGAATTGGGGGTGGAGCAGTGATCTTGGGGGGTGGGCATGATGACATCAGAGGCAGGCACAATGACGCCGTGGAGCTATGATGCGGTGTCAGGGTTTATACATCACTTATATGCAAATGGATGTATTTCTGTCCAGTTTTCACAATGGTTTAAATGGGACAGAAAGTTTTGAACAGACAGCCCTTTGACAAACTGAGATGCTCAGTTGAAAGCCACACGCCTGGAAACCTACCTCTATCTATTCTGCCTGATGAGTAAGACCAATCCTTTAACTAGGTATGGGATCTATTATACAAAAATCAGTTATCCAGAAAGCTCTGAAATACAGCAATGCTCATTTAGAAAAAATATTTCTTATTTTTGATTGATTTGCTTATTTCTGTTTCTTTAAAGGAGAAGGAAAGGTTAAAATTAAGTAAGCTTTATCAGAAAGGTCTATATAAATACACCAGTAAACCCTCAAAGTAATGCTTCTCTGAGTCCTCTGTCAAAAGAAACACCACATTTCTTTCCTTCTATTGTGTACTCATGGGCTTCTGTATCAGACTTCATGTTTTCAGATGAAACCTCCAGGGCATGGCCTTGAGCATGCTCAGTTTGCTGCTCTCCCCCTCCCTCCTCCCATCCCTGCTGTAATCTGAGCTCAGAGCTATGAGTGAGCAGGGAGAAACTCAGGCAGGAAGTGATGTCACACCAAGGTTATATGGCAGCTGCTATCCAAACAGAGACAGTGTCTAGAGCTGTTTACTCAGCTATGGGAAAGCATTCTGCAGAATAAATATAGCATTCTAGCTTGCACTAGTGTGGCTAATCTGTTGGCAATAAACTGTCTTGGAGCTTTCCTTCTCCTTTAATAACAAAAAAATTAACTGCACTTCAAAATAATGAAGCCATGTCAAGGTGAGTGATCTTGGTATTTAATTGGTTTTCATTTGGCCAGATTATTGTTAGGTTTTCACAAGGCTGAAAACCGAACATAAAGTTGAGATCCGAACAGGCCTTAGAAAAACCTAACTGTTCGGGTCAAATCCGAACAGGTGGCAATGGCAACCCTTCTTACATAACATATTACTGATCAGCTTAATGCACCGACACATGAAATGCAATGTTACACAGGTATGGGACCTGTTATCCAGAATGCTCGGGACCTGGGGTTTTCCGATAACGGATGTTTCTGTAATTTGGATCTTCAAACCTTAAATCTACTAAAACATCAATTAAACCCAATAGGATTGTTTTGATTCCAATAAGGATTAATTATATCTTAGTTGGGAAGAAGTACAAGGTACTGCTTTATTACTACAAGGAAAAAGGGAATCATTTTTTAAAATCTGAATTATTTGATTATAATGGAGTCTATGGGAGATGGCCTTTCTGTAATTCGGTGCTTTCTGGATAACAGGTTTCCGGATAAGGCATCCTATACCTGTACAATTACAATGTTTTTTTATTTGTATTCACCCAGCTCAGCTTGTAGATCTATTATTACCAAGTACTCACAAGTACTCACAAGTACTCACAATTTCTGCGGTGTGTCCTCTAAAAGTATGATAACATTTTCCTGTCTCCGCACTCCACAGCTTGCACGTTTTATCAAAGGATCCAGTAGCAATTTTATCGCTGCAAATGAGAGACAGACATAAAATAAAATACAAATGCTGAAGATCGTAATAACTTGTAAATTTTATATATACGTAACATTAAGGGGCAGATTTATTAAGGGTTGAAGTGGAAATTGTTTTTGGGGTCAAAACTCTTAAATTTCGAGATTTATCATACTCTGGCCCTTTAAGAAATCGAAGTTGACTATTCGCCACCTAAAACCTGACAAATGAATGTATAAGTCAATGGGAGGGGTACAGGGATCAATTTGGTGATGCTTTCAATTTTTTTTCGGAGAAAACTTGAATCGAGTTTTTTTAAATTTGAATCGAATTCGATTAGTTTTTGGGTTGTTTACATTCGTTCAAGTTTAAAAAATTTGATTTTATTAATAAATTTCAACTAGTCAAATTTCGAATTTATGAGAGTTTAAAGGAGAAGGAACCCCTGTAGAAAAAAATCCTGTACAGGTTTTTTTTCTACAGGGTTTCCTTCTCCTTTAAGGGAGTTTAAAAAAACTCACATGAATTTGAAATTCGACCCTTGATAAATGTGCCTCTAAATATATATTATTAATAATGTGTAAGATGGATTAGCACTCTTATGGTAATATATCCATGATACTTTATTTTACATGGTGATGTCAAGGATCCTTATATTTTTCCTTTATGG